>VDFB02264763.1:239525-444575 GCA_007258455.2 Sequoia sempervirens | reverse complement strand
ATGTATATATAATACATACATACATACATACATACACACATGTACACATATGTATATATAATACATACATACATACATACACACATACATACATACACATAAGAATATAAATCATTCTCATTGGTCTGGGTCATGCTAAGGTTTAGAAAACCACTCCTGGGTGGAAGATTAGGATCCTAATTGACTTGTGGTACAACCAAAATACATCAAAATAAAGATTAAAAATATACTTTCAAATTGGAAAAATTAGAAATACTAGTGACATGAGATTTGAAAATGAAACACTAGTGGACTGGCTAAGGTTAGTTAAGGTGTATAAAGAGATTTCACAACAAATCTCAAAAACCCCAATATAAAAGGACAAAGTAACGAATCAAGATAATATTTAAAGATTTCCAAATTTGAATATTAAACATAAAAAAGGGTAGATTTAAAAAACCCTAATAGGAAGAAGAAACCCTAAAATTAAACCAAGTCAAGTAGGATCAATCAAGTTCATAAAAACATGAAGGAAAATAGGTTTTCATTAGAGATAGCCTAGGCTATTTAAAGGAATATAATCAATCAAGCACAAACCAGTTACCTAATTTAACTAATTTTATAAATGTAGTAGTAATATGATAAATGTACAAGTGTTCTAGAAAATATAAATGTGACAATCAGGTTACTTAGCTCTATGGCCAAAGAATGAATGGTAATGAAGAAGATTTTGGAGTAAGACTTGTGTAGCTCATAAATTAATGCCTCTATCTATGAAGTACCTTGGAGTCTACAATAGATTTATGCTTTGTCAAGGGGTGAGTTTGCAGGTTTGGGAAAACAAATTTATGGTCATGGACTCTAGTATTTCATGTTTGGACTCATCCCTATGCATAGTGAGGTTTTTCTCTTCTGCTCACTTAATGAATAGTTGTCTACTTTATTCTTCCTTAAGATTTGGAAACTAGAAGTATTTGCAAATACCAAGTAAATGGCTGTCATGTTTCATCACAAGGAGAGTATTTCTCTTCTAGATCAACTCTTAGAAAATGTGTGTATGTATGTACATGTATTATATATGTATGTGTATGTGTGTATGCATATATATGTGTATGTTTTCATTAGAGATAGCCTAGGCTATTTAAGGGAATATAATCAATCAAACACAAACCAGTTACCCAACACTTGTATACATTACAACAAGACAGGACTTAGGATTGCTTCCATTATTCTCATTACAACAATGCAAATCAATCACCACGCGTCCAATGGAACATCTCTGCCTTCATTCAAATATACCATTTCTATTTGAAGGGTTCTCATTTGAAGGATGAAGAGCACAAAAAAGCCATCAAAGACTCAAAACCATCCAAAAAATTGACATGGCTACATCCAACTCAATATGTGCAATCCAAAAATGTGAAGAAACAATGGCAGCAGTATAGATATCCTAGAATATACAGGAAAGTAGAGGCACGTGCTATGAGAAGGGCATTCAAAAAATCTCATTAGCAATCATTCTCGGCTGAAGACGAATGCAAGACAATCCTGAAAATATGAACTAAGCAAATACAAATCAAGAACTAAGCATATACAAATTATGATAAAAAATGCAATGCTTTATCTGATTTCTAAAAGAATATTTTATCTAGTGATTGGGTAAACCAATGTATAGAGAGGAATGAGAAAACATGTGAGATAGTGGTTGGAAGAAAAAATTCTAGCCAAGAAGCCATGGATTTAGAAAAAACATCACAAGGGATGAAGTAAGAATGGCTATTAGGACAATGAAGGATGATAAATGCTCCAGAGGTTCTGTAAAATTCCACAAAGGGAGAAGAACTGTGCATAGCTTTTTCTTCTAGAGGACCTATTTGAACCTCATAAACAATATATGGAAGGGCATTGCAACAAAAATTGTTGATCTTGAATACATATATTTTATGAATATGCATGACTATGGATGCTGGCAACTAAATTTGACTTATAACGAGTTAAATATCACAACTTTTCTTTTCTTCTATAAAAGCATATTAGACTAACTTCTATACAACATTACTTTTTGCAGGTAGGGCAGATGATTCAAGTTGAATCAGATCCACAAAAATGAGATGAGTATCTTCAGAGGTTAATGGAACTTCCAAATCAGGTTCTTTCATTATCAGTGGTCTACTTATTGTTCAACAATCACTCTGGTAGAAATGTTCAGTGGTCTACTTATTGTTCAACAATCACTCTGGCAGAAATGTTCTCTATTTTTAGGAATAGAAATCTTTATTTTCTCTTTGCGAGTAAGCTTTTTTCTCTATTCTTATCTGTTTCTCTTGTTTTACAGGCAAGAGAGCCTAAAAGTTTGAACTCTTCAAATTTGGAGGAGTAAACACACATTTTGAACCGATCTTCGGGGAAAATTTAACACAAAATGACTCAGAATCTTGAAAAGGTAATGAGTCCTCACAGCCAAGCCATTACAAGGATTACAAGTTTGCCAATGCCCAATTTTATATATTTCCTTCAACTTTATCACAAACATCACAATATTCAATACCTTTCGGCCAATATCCATCAGAAAAATTCATTTTTGCATTTTAATCAAACCCTAACCAAGAATACAACCAACAAATTTCTCAAACTAGACACAAACGAGACAAGGCGAATCAAACAATCCAATGAATGGCCCCGGATGGAACCTAGCAAAATATAGTCGCTGTTGCTGATGACCTCGACCGACAAGCTCTCACCCTCAATCCTTTCGCTAGAGCATTCCAAATAGTGGGCCTGGTTTGTTTTTTCGATTTTATTTCCGTATTTTCGGTCAATACCCGTATGGTCGATATCGTTTCGGCTGAAATATACTCGACCGAATAGGTCCATCCACATGGGCGCCATGCTGACACCTTTTCGGCCGATAATATTTCAGCTGAAAGTAACTCGCCTGAAAAGTTCGAGCCACGTAGGCGCCATGTGGCTGCCCCGTGGATTCGGCTGAAACGTTATCAGCCGAAAGTTGGTCAGCCGAAAGTAATCCGGTCGGATTACTTTATTTGGCCGAAAGTGTGACATAGGTTTGTGCTTTTACCCATTTCTAATAAAGCACTCAATACTAGAATCCCTTGAGTTGCATTAGAATGCACCATTAAAATTTAGTTTGATCCTATCACTATGAGGCAAATGCCACTAAAATTTGGTTCTATTAACCTTTAGTTTTCTCTTCTAATCCCCACCTCCATGAATGGGGGAATCATGATCATGCTCTATTTTGTCATGATTTGTACATTCCATTATTAGAATAGTGTAGATTTTGCGTTAGCTTCTATCATTCTAGCCATAATTACTTCACTATTTCCTACCTCATACACACACATACATACATACATAGATACATAGATACATATTCCAAAATTTTGATTTATAATTTAAATTTGCACATATTTTGTAGGCAATGAATTACACGTCAAAGAAGATTTCACAAGGGACGATGACTTCAATTGCAGTGCTAACAAGAGTGATAATATTGACGATAAGGATGATCTAAATAATGATAATGATTATGATGACAATGGTTGAAATTATAAATATTATCATTGTTAATTAATTAATTAATTAAAACTTTAGTTTAATGTATTTATTTCACATATTTAACTTTTTTATTGACATGTATTCAATTCAATTACTTAATTTTAAATTTTGTAGTTTTTTTGTTTATTTATAGATTTTACGCATTTATTCATAGAAGTCAATTCTCATTATTTAATTATAAATTATTGTCACCATCATTTACTATTTGATAATATAATATCTTAATTTAAACATAAATTTTGTATCATAAATTTAGATGTACAATAAAGTAGAATTCAACTTTTTTTATTAATATTCATATATGTTTGCTTGAAAAATGTATTATAAATCATGATACAAATAATAATAAAATTTTGACATGATTAACCATGACACAATAGTAATTATAATCTTATGTAAATCGAACTCTTTGACTTGATCCTAATTCAAATCCTCACACAATTCTTACTCTAAACATGACATAAATCTTGACTCTAAACCTATCACAATGCCCATCAACTCTACCAAGTTCATAACACAAACAATCTAATGCAATTTTTTTTTGTTGATGTGCATTAGAGTGTTGACAAAATTATGTAACAAAGATAAAAGCTAAATTAAGTTTTGACATAATGACACCTCATTTAAACAATCTATAAACTAGCACTTGCACCTAAAGAAGGTTCAAGTATTACGTTGATAAAAGTATGCTAATATGTTAGAGTACGTGTTTGTGCATGGGTGTGTACAATGCAATGCAAGTTTTAGTTGCATGTGATTGGATTAAACAATTAATAATAAGTGCTAAATAATGGAGCGAATAAAGTTAGACAAATATGGGGTTTTCCACTTAAACAAATCTAGATTTTTTCCTTAAAGAAATTAGGTATTATTTGATTTTGAAATTAGGTATTATTTGATTTTGAAATATTTACATGCAAATTTAAAACATGAAGCAATGCAAATGGAAAAGGGAAGTTACCATCAAATTGACAAAAATCACTACAAATGGAAACAAAATGTTCACATCTAGTTGGCAAATCAATATTTATTTGACTTTTACATGATAAGTAAGATTTTGGAGGCTTTCACCTGATATTTTGGAGACTTTTACCATTAAACGGTAGCTGATTTATCATTTAACGGTAGTTGAAACTTATTTTCCGATGACTCAATAGTTGTTTACAGACGCTAGGTTTGTTTCAAACTCAAATCTCACACTATATGTACCCTATCGACTAATTAAATAAAAAACATAACCCTCTTATCAATTGTTTATTAAAAGCTCATACACCAAATTAGTGTTAATAAACTCTAATAAAAAATATATATTTAATATATATAATCATTGGTTAAATACAACCGACCTTTATGTGCACTAATTGACAATGTTCGTCGATCGTTCAATATCATTCCACGTACCATGCTAGGCCTAGTGGATTTCCTGTTCTGCCTGAATTTTTTATTGTTTAAAATTTCTCTGCCTTATATCATATTGGAAAGCACAAAAAGAAAGAACAAATGTCGGCGAAAGCGATATATACATCCTACAAAATGGTTTATGCCAAGTTTTATATATATTAACAATCCCCACTAAATGGTTTTATCAGTGGTTTTTTATAATGCTTCTGGTACTGTCTGTAGATCCAGTGCTTCTCTAGTCTGAATTAATTGATCCCACCGATTTCTCATTCCCCCCAAATCGTTTTGTAAGGAGTCCAAATCTTTTTTTTTTTAAGAAACCCAAATCATAGTTTTTATCAAATACGAAGGAGAAGATTAGGACTCATGTTCGTTTATTCTAGGGATGATAACTGCTTCAATTAGTCAACCATAACTGCTGCTGTTTTCATTGGCTTGAAGATGATCACATCAGTATTTTTCAGTAAATAGAAAGAATGAGAATATAAATCGATGTTTGTTTATGGTAAGTCTGATAAACATTGCATTAATTCATCCCGAATTTAGTGCTGTTTTCAGTGTCTCAAGATGACGAAATCCGATATTTTCTTTTGCTGACGCCCCAAATCATTGTTTTTATGAAGTAAGAACTAGGTAAGGAATCATGTTTGTTTATACCAAGTCCGATGAATGTTACATGATTCCCCCAAATTTCTGCCGTCTTGTCTGTCTTGAGATGACTAAATCCAAGACTTTTCTTTGAATCATATAGAGGTACTTCCATTTTGGACACCCAAATCATTTATATTTTGCAATTAGGTCGAGATAGAATAAAAGCCATGTTTGATAATACCCTGTTTGACAAATGTATCGTCAATTCACCCCAATTTGTTGCTGACTTCTTCGTGATCAAACCCAAGATTTTTCTTTGAATCATGCATTTGGGTTTTTGATAATTTGAATCAGAATGGGAGAAGAATGCAAAGAACTGCCAGAAGAATGCTGGGAGATTGTGTTCAAGCATCTCACACAGCCAAGCCAGTGGGCATCAGTCTCACTTGCATGTAAACAATTTCTTTTCATGTCCAACCGCCTTAGGCCTTCTATCAAGATTTCCAGCACATCATTTGGGATGATCCATGGAGGTCTACCTCGGATTCTGAGAAGATTTTATGGGCTGCAAGAGATTGATCTGCATAAATTCCATGGGAATCTTGCACGCCCTCTTGCAGACATAGCTCGTTCAGGACTGCAGCTGAGGGCTTTCAGTCTCCAAGGCCAGATGGCCCTGCCTGCCGAAGCCATTAGCCAACTGGGCAAAAGCTGTGAAAATTCTTTGAGGTCTTTAAACTGCTCCAGAATTCATCTTCTCCGTGACGAAGACCTCGCAGCCATTGCAGAGGCCTTTCCCAATCTTGAACAGCTGGATATCTCGTATACTGCTGCTCTCAGGCCTCTTCACGATGCAAGTATAACCGATGCCGGAATTGAAGCCCTGGCCGGACAGCTTCACAGTCTTACAATTCTGAATGTTTCAGGAAATTATTTTCTATCTGATGTTGCTCTGTTTGCCCTGTCATGGGGTTGCAGACATCTGCAAGAGCTTATATTGTTTGACTGTCCACTTATCAGCGATATAGGCCTAGAAATGATTGCTTCCCAGTGCGCACAACTGACTTCTTTGGCAGTCAACGGAGGTAGAATTTCCCAGTCTGCAATAAAATCTTTTGCCAGCTCCTATAGCCTGCAGTGTCTTGATCTTTCTCTCCTGAATATATCGGATGAATTATTGCTAAATCTGGCAGAACTGAAACTCAAAAGGCTGATTTTAGCTCGGTGTAAGGGCATGACTTCAGCAGGAATTTTGGGACTCTCTAGATTTTGTCCAAACCTAGTTCACCTAAATCTGGAGGGTGCACATTGCTTGACAGATGAAATAATGGAGGTCATTGTGCAGAGGCTGCCTAATCTAACATACCTTTGTCTGAATTACTGTTCCCTGCTGACAGATACAACCTTTTTTTGCCTCCTTAAAAATTGCAGGAATTTGGTGGAGCTTGAGATGGAGAGCACAGGATTAGGATGGGGCATGAATCCAAGCATGGCCCCTGACCAGCAGTGCTGTAAGTTGCAGTCTCTGAAGATTGCATGGAATAAACCCGTTGGGGATGTAACATTAAAATGCATTGGAATACTGTGTCCACGTTTGGTTTCTCTCGATGTGAGCCACTGTTTGCTGGTGACTGATAATGGACTGAGGGCTATCAGCAGAGGCTGCCTTTACTTGAAAAAACTGGTGTTGAAAGGTTGTAGACAGGTTATGAGCCTAGGAATCGAGGGTTTTGAGGGGTTCAGGAATTTGGAGCAGTTGCAGGTAGAGGGATCAGGTTTTACTGATCCTGGCCTGATGGGTGTTGGTAGAAGTTGTAGATGTCTTTTGAGGTTGGGATTGGAAGGGTGCTTGAGAGTAACAGAGTCTGGGCTTAGGAAGGTGATGGAAGACTGCAGGTTGCTGAGGCAGGTGAATTTGAAGGACTGCAAATGTGTGAATGTGGATGCACTGGCTTGGATGGTGTTCTCTAGACCCTCTCTCAGAAAACTTGTGCCTCCTTCCTCTTGTGTGTCTGAGGGCCAGAAGGCGTTGCTGTCGCGACATGGATGTGAAGTTTTCAGGTTGTAGGGAGAGGTACTTATGTGGAATAAAATCCTCGACAATGGATATTCAACTGCAATTTTTGCAAGCAGTTTGAAATCATTTTGATTTATCTGTTTATCTTATTTGTTTTACATAAACAGCCTGTGGTCGAGATTTGTTTTTGACTTTTTATTTATATTTCAAGTTTTCAGGTCTAGTAAATTTAGCATTGCTCGCAGCATATATGTTCATGCTTTCCTTATCATGCAGGTTATGCTTATATCAATTATTGTGTGGATAATTAATGCTGCAGATCAAAAAATAAGCCTTAAGGATTGTTGTTGAGTATATTTTGTGTGAGTGAGGAGAAAAACCCAGCAGGGGCATAGTCCTCTGTATCAGCGTAGCCAAGGTTTATTTAGACACTAGGTTTGAGTTTCACTGCAAATAAATTCTCTAGCAGAGCTATCATGAAAAGTTCCAGCTCGGCTGCAAAGAAATTCTCCAGCAGGAATGCACATCAGTACCTGGAGATGATTTCTTCGACTAGAAGATTATGTCTAATGATTGAAGAAATCATTCCGTCTCCGAACACGAAAAGCTCCCATTGAACCTCGCCAAGTGCCAATGATACAGATGGGCTTAGATTTCTGTGCGTTTGAGAACTTAATATGGAGAATTTCAAAACCCTACCTCATCAAAGGGTAACCAAATCAAGTTTCAGACCGAGGATATCAACCAGCTTACCAACTCAATGATCTGTTAGAACTTCGAACTCACCTATTTAGTGACACTTTATACAACATTGGTATTGTCGCTTAATAAAATCGAATGGCCACACACCATACATTATTGGCATTATCACCCGAACAATTGCCTTTTTGGAAATAGTTAATAAGAGAATTATGTATCTCACATAGCTTTCTGGATTGTAACTCTGTAAATTTTTTCATCAATATTTCGGATCATATTCCATGATCCATTATCAGGATGCTGAACAAAAAGGGCAAGAAAGTAATCATGGATCATGGAGTATGATCCGAAACGTTGATGTAAAAAATGTTCACACAGTTACAATCCAGAAATCTTAGCGTTAATTGATCATGGACTGTGGAAACGTTATGCTATTAATATTTCATTGAGTTTTATTAAGTTCAATTCTGCTATTGGATTTATTTAACATGTTTCAGACAGTAAATAACTGTTTAATTTTTTTTTGGTAGAAAGTAAATAATTTCGACTCAAACAAGTTAGTTTTCCCTATTTAACCGTAGGGTCTCAGGGTCGAGCTTCAGTGAGTTGAGAATCCCCTTCAGCACTTGAGTGTAAAGCTCTGTCCGTAGAAAAAAAACAAAAAGCATAAGATCATGAATATATTATCGCTAATTTGTAAGGTGACCTGTTATCCCAAGTCTTACTGCACAAATTATATCCACAAATGATAACAGATTCACAGCACTTCATCGTATGCACATTATAATGACCTTTGCATATCAATTCAATCTCACCATGCCCTTCGGAACCGTCCATGAGACGAATAGGTCGGTCCCGAAGGGCAGGTTGGTCCCGATGAAAGCAGGGCTGGTCGGTAGCGAAGCTGTCCCTGGCGAAGCTAAGCTACACAATTTTTAGCATTATATAGATGGTGATAAAATCTGAAGTTTGTGAAGGTAAGATGGTTCATTCAGGAATCTTTAGGGATTAAATGAAATTAGAAACTGGATGGTTAGGAGGTACATATAGTTGCTGGTTCCTATGAATTCAATGGGAGAAGCCATAAGCATCTCCCCAGCATGCATGCTCAACAAATTCTATGTAATTTCAGGGTTTACTTCAAATCTATGAGGCTCATGGAATGTTTGAAGTGGTGCCTCTGTTCTCTTTTTTGAAGAGAGGCAAAAAAATATTAACATGTATTTGACAGTGCAAACCAAATTTACACCAAAAAGTTTAAGTTCTCCCCATTTCTGGAAATCACAAAAAGGAGGGATATATACATAGTGGGCAAATCATTCCTTGAGACAGGCCCAGTTAGGAGACCCGACAGATAGTGGCAGGGTATTCATGGTCAGCTTGGTTTTCAAACAAGAAGAAATTGTTTTCATGTCTCCTTAGAAATCAAAAGATTTCTGAATGAGGTACAATTGTTTCTCTTTTTTACAAAGAACGCTCCAATTGCTTGCAACAAATGCATAGCAGACAACTCAACTTTCTAGACAATGGGAGCTCAGCCTGGGTTTCAATTCTCATTTTATCTCTGCTGTGAATCCTATCATGTTCTTTAAGTTCTGATATTTCTCAATTGTATGGGATTTTAACATAAATGTGGAAGTGGCTGATTCACGGCTTTTCTTTGTCGTTGATATTCTATTGATATTCCATCTTCCCATCTCTATTTCCTCTCGGACCTTCTTTGATTTCCTTGCTGTTTTGTTGAGCTTAATACCTATCTTTATTATCTTTTGTACAAGGGTCTGGACCCTTTCAAAATCCTTGCTTACCTTATCAAAAACAACATTATTATCCTATTTTACCTCATGCTCCTACCACAATTGTTCCCATGGTTGTCTGTGTTATGAGGTCATAAATCTCATTTATCTTTTAACTTTTTTATGGATTACATAGGATTTGAACTTAAGATCTTTCATTCATTTGTTGGGGTGTTCTAACAATCAAATTATTCGTTTGCTTTGTGACTGGTTTTCTTATAATTTGGGTGTAGCTCATTTCATTAAAAGTTACACTGTAGATGTTTCAAGATCCTTGCCTAACTCTGATATCAAGTTAAACTCTCCACAGACAGCTCAGATACAAATCTAAATCTTCTCATTTACTGCTGATATTTCATGGTTGCTTCTGAATGTTCCAGTTGAACCTGAGATTTACTCAGCACCCAAACTCCCGTGACATTTAGAACCATCGAACAAAAGTTAAATTTCAGCACTGTAGTTGGGGGAGTCACCGCATTTTTCAAAAAAGGGTTTCCACCACTGCAATTTTACTGTTTAGTTTATTTTGACTAGTAGTTATTATTCAATTTTTTAGGAGTAATTTGTAGAGTTGGTGGTTTCATGAATATTTAATTTTGCTGTTTATTTTTTAGCGGTCATCAATTTGTTTTGAAATATATAATATTTTTACAGAAACAAATTGGAGGCAATGAAAAGGAGGTGCTCCACTAACATTAGGTGCTTATTTTCAATTCTAAACAGTAGATGCTCCACTAACATAAGATTCTAAATTATCATTTTCTTACAATTTTAAATTTGTATGGGAGCATTTCAACTGCTTAAGTTTAAACAAAAAAAACACTTAAACAGTCGCATGAAAATATGGAATTAGAATACATACAAAATTGAAAGGGGTAATTTATATGCTGACCTCAATGTCACAAACAAATTGATATTAACTGTTACCCTTTTTTTTTGGTAGGGAGCAAGGTACTTTTGTCAATGTTAATTGTAAATTTCTACTGTTTATTGCTGAATTTGTTTTTGGATTCGATTGTGTAAGATATTTTTGTATCAATGTTTTGGATCACACTTTGTGATCCATTTTTCTCTTGCAGCTCTTTTAACATCCTAATGATGGATCATGGAGTGTGATCCGAAATGTTGATGCAAAAATATCTTCCACAATCGAATCCAAAAATAGATTCAACAATAAACAATATAGATTATAAAAACTTGACATCTTTAATTTCTACTATGTTACCCACATGTACTTTTCACTTAAGCAAGAATGGTCCAATGCATGTAAATTAGTGTCAGTAATGTATGCCCATTTATGTAATGGGAACCTGAATCTAATATATCCATTAAGCATCTTCATTTAGTTATGAGTCAAGTATTTACATTGTTGACAAGAAGTTTATATTCAATATCTTTCAATTAATATTTTATTAATTTTTTAAAGATTTTTTTGGGTTCAAATGCCATTGATAGAATGAATAGTGAAAAATAAATGATCAATTTTAAAAGGGATTAAACATTATTGATTGAAAGAACATTGAAGCATAGATGATCAATTTTAAAAGGATTAAATCATAAACACGACTTTTGAAAGGATTCAAGCACAAAGTTTTTCTCTTTAACACCATTGATAGAAATAATATTGAAGTATAGAGGATCAAATTTGAAAGGAATTAAATTATAAGCACCATTTTTTTAGAGGAATTAAGTTCAATGTTTTTTTTCTTCTTCAAGACAATTGATAGAAGTAATATTGAATCAATAAGATCAATTTTAAATTGGATTCACTCACTAGTACTATGTTTTAAAAGGACCAAGTACAAACACCATATTTGAAATGAATCAAGCCCAAACATTATTTTCAAGAGACTGCAAACAAGAATTTGCAAGAAGAATATTCATATATAAACATTATTTTTAAGAGATGGAGTGGGTCTATTGTAGATATCTCTTGTTAATTTTATCAAATATTATTTGGTAATTATGGGATTAAATTGATGCCAACAAGAAATGAAGGTTTCGACACATGAAGAAATAGAAGAATATCAATAGGAGGCAAAATGAGAGAGGGGAGAGAGAGGATCTAATAAATAGTGAATGTATAAGAGGATAATATGTAAAGTATGATTATGGAAACAAATCAAGGGGAACCTTCAAATGCATTCAAAGAAAAAATTAACACTAAAATTTAAAAAGGCTATGGATATATTAATGCTGTTTTTTTTAAAACGTGTCTTTTTAATAACATAAACAATGATTTAAACATGAATGTACAAAACATTGAACATGTAAACTATAATTTTAAACATTAATGTAGAAAAAGATGTCAAGCCTATTAATATTGAAATCCATAATACAATGAGTAAAAATAAAAATATTTTTTGTTAAAATTAAAAGAAATTTGTTAGATAAGCTTCAAGGTAAGAGACCTTGGAGAATAGTTTGATACAATGCAAAGAAGGTATATGAACAATTTCTATAAAGAAAAAGTATAACATTTCACTATCAATTAGAAATGCAATTAATTAGACTATAAAAATGTAAAGGAGAAATAGAAAAAATAGACATATCCATAAAGATAAAATAAATGAATCAAATAAACATTTTGAAAACAAAACTAGATCCAAAGATAGCAACATAACACAATGAACAATAATAATTACGCATGAATGTGGTATCAATATGCCACTACAATAATTATGGAGTCTATTGCAAGTTTATTTTGTCAAAAAAGTGATTGCAAACTATTTTATTGAAAATCTTGTATTTATGGAGAATGAATAGATGTGTTAACCTTTTATTGTTACTGTTCATGCATGAATGTAGTTCACATGATTTTGAACAAAAAATAGTGGATGTTAAGAGGTTCAAAAATGTTCAATATCCTTGAATGGAGTTTTTTTAAAATATTATAAGTTAGTGATGAAGAAAAGTTGTGTGCATGCATTCATCTCAAAATTTAAGAATAAAATTATCTACAAATATGTGAAACACTTCACTATGTTTAATGGATTGATGATAAATTTCATATTTGTAGACATACATTTTTAGTGAGATATAGATGTGGTAACCTTTTATTGTTAGGATAATTCGTGCATGAATAAAGTTCATATGATTTCGAGCAACAATTACTGGATGCCAAGAGGTTCAAGAGTGTTTAATATCCATCATAGGATGGAGATTTTTGAAATTATTGTAAGTTAGTGATAGATCAAAGTAGTGTGCATGCATTCACTATAGAATTCAAGAATAACATTATCTACAAAGATGTTCAATGGCTCGATGATTAATTTCACATATACATAGAAATGCATTTTGAGTAGGAACTATACTTTCAATGTTTGACTTCGTAGAAAACTACACTCTTGCTCCGTAAGAGGAAGTTTAGTGTCAATATTATAATTCGGTATAGGTAGTCATTTTAATTTTTTATTTTATATAGGCAAGAAGTTGATAGTATAAAAGATGATAAAAATATTGAGGAAGTATCATTTCTATTTGAGTGATAATTGGTTACATTGATCAAAATTTATGACCTATTATTTTCATTTATTTTATGAAAGATTTGAAAAAAGAAAAAATTAGATGACACAAAATTTGACATAGTCAAGCAATTGTACATGAAATTTTCATTTTTAAAAAAATATTTAATTGACTATGTAGCCCCCATAAAGAAAAGAATTTTCAACACGTGGAGTTTGTTTGAAGTTGGGCATTGTAAAGGGGAACATGATGGACTTGGAGCATACATGAAAATACATTTTAACAATGAGTAGCTAAAATTTGTGGATGTAGTGATATTTAAATATATTCATGTAATTGCGGATTGTTGTAATGAAAATTTATCCATATGATCTCATCAAGACTCATAAGTTTGATGGTTTTTTTATTGCTTAATTTTTTTTTATAATGACATGATTGTGGGAAAATTAGTGTATCAACAAAATTAAAGTCATTTAAAAGTTCAGTTGCAAGCACACAAACTATGTGGAGTAGGGAGCTTGTATATTTTTTGTAAATTTTGTATGGGAGGTGAGTGATAAGTGTGCCAAATATAGAATGGGTTGAAGAATAGAAACATAAACACCTAACACTTGTACAAACATATGATCAACATGAGATCAATATTTAAAAAATATGACCAATTATTGTCATCAGGTAACTATGATCATGTTTCTATTAAGCCCATTTGTGCAGAAACACCTGAGGTGCTGATGGTGTATCTCTCTTGATGGAAGGTTCTCGACTTTATTTGGGTATCACTTTATTGTGTTAAATCACTTTAGACATAAGTGTGTTATTTCCTTCCCCTATTATCTATTGCTATCTTTAGAAAATAGCATAAAGGATCATAGGAAGAGCTCTTTGAGCCCTATCTTGGACAAAGGTCTCATTTTGCTAATTATAGAATATGCTAAGACTTTCTCTATCCCTGACGCCCCCAAGAAGTCTAAGGGGAAGAGTAGTAGGAAACCCTTTGGGTATGAGATTGGTGAGGAACGAAGGATGTTGAATGGGAGGAGGTATCGATGGGGATTCCATGGAGGTTTTTTGGAACCTCCCTCTAAATTTTCTCCTAAGTTTTTGAAGAAAAGACCTCAACACTCTTGGTCCAGGGGCTCTCATACTGATATTGGGGATGAGGAGGTCTCTCCTGCTTCTAAGAAGAAGACTTTGAAATTTGCTTAGGGCTCTAGTGAGGGTTCTTTAAATTGTTGTGGAGCCTTCTCATGCCTGTAAAGGGAAAATTCTTGGTAAAAGTGGTGGCGAGAGTAAGAAGGATAAGGGGAAGTCTGGCCACTCTTTTGCTAAGAAGAATAAATTATCTGGGACCTATGAGGGTGAGGGTAATGCTAATGCAGAGTCTCTTAGAGGTTTCAATGGTCAACCTCAACCCTCTTTTGCTATGGTGAAGGAGGTTTTTAAACCTATTAAGTTGATGGATATGTATGCTGATGACCTTGGTAAGGAAAAATGAAAAGTAATTATGGAGGATGACTACTAGCAGGAAGATCAAAGTTCTCCCCTTGAAGACTTTGTTGAGGATCTTAATGTCTTTAACTGCAATAAGGAGGAGATTTTTGATATCCTTGGTTTGGCTAAGGATCAATCACTTATTTTAGATTTTCTAAATGGTTCTTTATGGAGATTAACTGACTCAATGTTAAATTTTGTTCCCTACTTCATAAGGAGGACAAGAAGAACTCCCAAAAAGGATGTGTCTCGTACCTATGAGGAAAATAATAAGATGTTAAAAATTCTTTGAGATGTTCCTAAGGATGTGCTGGTTATGAAGAAGGATCATGAAAATCACATTTCTGTGTTGGAAGTTTAGATTGTGAAAGTTTATGAAAACTTGGATAAAGTGGTAAGGATCAACAAAAATTCCCTTCAAAACAATGCCAAAGGTCTCATCTTGCTGAATGAAAAGGATAGAAATTGAAAGGGGGATGAGAAGGTTGGTTAGGCTAAGGATGTTGCTATTGTTAATAGGAGTTTGATGAAAGGTAAACAGGGCACTATTGCTGTTGGACCAAGTATGGGCGCACGTGGAGTCAAGCCAAGAAACCTCTGGAGATTACCAGTAAAGATCTTTATGAGGTCATTGATATGCATAAGCGTATCATCTCACAGGACCTAGACGCTGTATTTTTTTTTGGAAAACTTACAATAGGTTGTTTTGTCTGTTGTTTGTTTTGTTGATGTCTAGCTAATTTCTTGCTTCTTTTTGGCTTCTAGATTTATCTGGTTCATGTTTTAATAGTGTATCTTTTTTTTATAGAGTTTCAGGTCCCTTCAAAACCTATTTTACCCGTAATAAAAACTATGATCATGTTTCAGATCTTCTACAACAAGGTACTTTAACAAGATCTAGACTTTCATTAGTTTTTTAGTGATCTATTTACATGCAAATATTGGTTTGAATTATATCACCTCACACTTCATTTAATTAGTAAATTTTATTTGTAGTACATGTGGATGTTGTTGTTGTACCTAAGGGAAATGAGGAAATAAAGTTCATTATATTGATGTATCGAGACAAAAAAATAAATTGTTAGAGCCTAGAGTAAATGATGATAATTATGAGTATATGATATGTTTTATGGTTCTTATTAGTACTTTACTATGAAAATATCTTACACGGAAGAATGGTTTTCCTACATTTAAAAATTATGAAAAACATAAGTGAATTATGTATGACACATATTTGGCTATGGAAAAAATAATATAATTAGTGAGATATCAAGGGAAACCTATTACAACCAATAATAAAATAATTTTATGGCTAAATTATGATGTTTTGATTCTTTCCACCAAGGTTCAAACCCCCATTAGGGTGTTATTATTGATTTTTCTTTTTGGTGATTAGGTCCCTTGTATGTGGCCTCACTAGTTCATAGCTCTGATAAAAAACATTTACTCTCCCACATCCCACACCCAACTATTAGGAAATAATGCATCAACTCCTAGTTTATTTAATCTATTTTCTACATAACCCCATGAGAGAAAAACATGCATACAATCTTATAGAATAACCAAATGCATAGATAAAAATAGACAAGCCACAAAATAACACAAGATATACCCTGGGAAAACCCTCAAGAGGGAAAAAACTAGCCTCCAAAATCATCCATACGCCATTTATTATTCAACAATAAATTAATACATGTACTTACAGAGTTCTCATGAATACTTCTAAAACACCAAGCCTCTCCAATGCATTCTCCATGTTGAAAAACATGAATCCATACAACCCATGCCATGCTTCACATATACACTCCTTAGAAAAACTCAACAATGGCAGCCCACTCACCCAACCAACTTTAACCACTAAACATGTGTACTTTTATAGACACAAGCTCACACAAATCCAACCAAGTGGTAAGATAAAACCATGTTCCACAAAATCATGTGAATGCAAAACCATTGACCCCTCATTTAATATTGGGTACCAAGTTTTTACTTTAGTAAATATTTTTCCTAAATATTAAATTATTATCCTAGGCCTCCCACACATAAAATAATAACCCAATGTTACAATACAACTTTACAAGTGGCCCCAAATAATTATCTAATGTGGCTAAACACACCCCCTAGGTGCACCACAACTAAATAATTATTTAATTGCAACATTATAATAAATTAATCTATGCACTTGTACATCTAACACCAACAACACCCCCCTCCAAAAAAAGAAGCTAGGAAATCTATTACAAAAGAGTTATAAACACTTTTTGTGAAGATAATGATACAATTATAGATGCATACTAGAAGAGAGGATGCAAGTGGTATAAAGTTATCTACTTTTCTTTATTTTTAATCTATTGCTACTCATGTATCTCAATGTATGCAGATACTAGAGATATTTAAATGATAAATATATAAATATATACTTTTATATTCAAAACCCCTCTAATAGGGGCTAGACAAACTTCCACCTTTACATGGTTGGTCATGTTAGTAGAGAATACATTTTATCTCAAAGTGAAGAGTTCATTCCCTTATATAAATAATTTTGTATAATACCTTTATAAAATTAGCAAGTAATTGCATGCTCCCTTAATCCATCCCATTAAGTGGACCCTTAATCCATCCTTTGACTAGATTCCATAAATTAGGATTAAGAAAGTGGTTAATTCATCTAATATCACACTTTTAGAAAATTAGTGGGTAATTACATGTACCTTTAAGCCACCCCTTTAAGTCCCATTATGCCATCCATCCCTTTATTATGTTCCATAAATTAGGTAAGTGATTTTGCCTAATAACTTTTAGATTTAGTTTAGTAAGTTTAAAATTAAGTAAATAGTAATTGATTTAGTATCATGCCCTTAGAAAATTGGTAAGTAATTGTATGCTTTGTTAAACCATCCTCTTAAGTTCCCTTAAGCCATCTCCTAACTATGTTCAATAAATTAGGTATGTGATTTAGCTTAATAACTTTGAGATTTAGTTTAGTAAGTTTAGGAAGAGGTAAATAGTTACTTGATTTAATATCACTCACTTAGAAAATTAGTAAGTAATTACATATAGAACATCTCCTCAAGTCCCCCTTAATCCATCTCTTAACTGTATTTCATAAATTAAGAAAACTATTTAATTTAGTAACTTTAGGATTAAGTAAATAGTTAATTGATTTACTATCATCTCTTTAAGCCATCCTCTAACTACATTCTATAAAGTAGGTAAGTGATTTAGTTTAATAAGTTTAGGATTAAATAAATAATTAATTGATTTAGTGTCATCCCCTAAAGCTATCCCTCATTTATGTTTCATAAATTATGAGGTAAATAATTTAATTTAATAAGTTTAAAATTTAATTTAATATGTTTAAGATTAAGTAAATAGCTAATTGATTAAGTTTGGGTTTCTATGTATAGTCATGTATTATTCTGGTAATTTGTTTATGATTTCCTATTACTTTTCTAGATCAATTTTATTTTTTGAAAATAATAGATTAATTTTTATTTATTATATTGTTTTAGTAATTTGTTTATGACCACCCACTAGTTTTACTACAACCATCTTGGTCAACATCTTGTTGGGATGTACAATTTTAATATATTTGAGATATAGTTTTACTATAAATTAATTGATTCACCAAATGATTGTGATCTTGGTTTCTTGTGAAGTGATAATCCTTGAAGATATATTCATCAACTTACATAATTTCCTAAGCGGTCTTTTGCTCAAATATTTCCCAACATGACTCCTACAACTATATATTTTCTTGAAATATTGCTTGTATTTGACCCAAGTAAGCATATTATAGTTGAATAGGTCTAGAGTCACCCTTACTTGGCAAGTATGTATGACATTAATGATGAACCTAGTTGCCATGCACCTTTCAAATTTAATTTTGAACAACCTTCATTCTCCTAAGAGAATATAAAAGAGCTCATTCGGAGGGAGTCTGTTAACTTCTATATATATATATATAATGCAATAGGTGGATCAAATAGACTTACCTATTTGAATGCTTCTTCAATGGTTATGCTACTATGATAGGTTATAAGATATTTTACATGGCGTGTCGTTGCCTTCTAAGTTATAAAGGTTGATAGATTATATTATAGGTGTGAATGGAATTATTTTAGTGAATTTAGTTTTCCTACTATTCTTGGAAGGTGTGTAATAGTGTACCCATGGATATTTCTACTAATACAAATAAATATTTTTGGAATGTACACTGTTTATTTGAGTTGGCATGTTCACTTTTATTTGGTTATTGGGAGAAGACATAGTACCCACTACAATAAAACCAATAGCTTAGCCTTTATTTCCAAGTTTTGTATTTCAAATTTCCTTTTTGTAAAAGTGACTTATGCCACTTAATGTAATTTGTAGTTAGAAAATGAACCTTAAATTTAGAAAAATGATGTAAAAAGTAAGTAAATAAGGTTCATTATTTTTAAGACCATTATGTTTCAAAAACTAGTTAGTAAGTATTTATAAAGTTTTTACTAGGTGGTTATCAAAGGAAGCTTGTAAATATAGGAACATTAGCTATTGTATGAGAGGATATTTTGGACAAGGGAAACTTGGGGAGAGGAAATTTTTGGAGACTTTTAGATTTTCACCCTATATAAAATGGTTTTTGAAGTTGTATAATTTCATAAAGATAATAAAGAATACATTGGGTTCATATGTTCTAAACATATTTCTAAATTATCATTGCTGATTTATCATAGGTTGAATTGGTAATCCCTATGTGTTGTCATGGAAACCATTGGTCATCTATTGAAACATTTATACACCATGATATTGATGTAAATAAATGCAACCTTACCTTGGTATCTTGATTCAAATGTTGTTGATGTAACCTATCTTATAGTGTGTGGGATTAGTATATTATTTTCATCATTATCGTCATATCATATATATTTGTATGCAATTGATCATATAATTTTAGGAACATAATTTTTAACCTTTTTGGGTAAACCCCCTATTATTAAATTTAAGAAATCTGATTCAATATTTATACATTTTCTATAAGGGTTTTTGCAAATCAATACTTCTTGTTAGTTTTCATTTTTATCCTTTTTTACTTCTAGGATAAAAGTACATAAAAATATTAAAACCCCCATCATACGAGAGAGATGCCCCCTCTCAAAAGTAGAGGAAGATCATACTTTTGTAACAATCTCTCCAATTTTTGGTATGATTATCACTACTGTTTGGGAAAATAAGGTTATTATTTGACATATAATCATAGTGATAAATCTATTCACCCAAAAAAATTGGTGATTATGTTAGGGAAGCGAAGTGCTGGTTTATTTTATTCCTTAGAAATTTTAAGGTAACTCCCCTATAATGGAGGATGGTGACTCTAGATCTAAAAGTTGAACCTAGAATAATGGATTGGTAGCAAGAAATTTGGAGGTGTAACTTGCGGTTTAATATTAAAATAGAATTTGATAGTGATAGTGGTGATGAATAATTTTATTATGTACTCATATCTAAAAATCAAGTTCTTGATGAACCCAAGCAAGACAATGGTGTAGTCATGGATGGAGGGCCCATAAAGGACTGTCCAATCGTGCAGCTTTGAGTCAACACAATGAAAATAAAATAAGATATTGATTAGATAATGTGAAATTTCATTGATTCAATGATTGAAAGTCGTACATGCATTATATGTGAATAATTAGGGCTCACAAGCCTATTGCAAGGGTATTCAACATTACAATTGGCACTAAGGCCTTATTTGGCAGTCAGATTTGAATATCCAAAGTATTCAAATTCTAATCCTAAATATAATCTCTATCTACTTTCCTAAGAGTTACAAATAATATTAAATACAATTCTCCAACTCCAACAAAGGTCCACGTTAGCCTCAAAGGTTTACAAAACCTGATGAATGATCAAGCGTGTAGGTTGGAATTAAAACATGAAAGATAATCCTTCGTGAGATGAAACATATTTTGGGTCTCTAAGATAGATCCCATTGGATCCAAAATTATTGTATGATGACCCATTTAGCTCTGCATGCTCTGGAATAGGTCTGCACAATAATTCTGTACCAGGTTGGCCCCAAATGCTCTGATTGTGAGTGATAGCAAAATTTTGAGAGTGATAACTTTTTGAAAATAAATGCAAACTTCTTGAAATTTGGATATGGTGTAGATGACCTCATGTAGATGCTATATCTTGCTCCGTGAGTTGAGGAATGACAATGCGGTGAAATGTGGAATGAAATGTTGAAACTACTACATAATGAAATGAAAGAAAAGAAATGTTTCTGGTTGATACAAGATTGCTTTACAACTAGGGATGCTCCTACATCAGACAACTTCTTGAAAAGTCTCTATGGTGGCATGCAAATTGATTCTTGTAAACTATATCCTTCTTTGCTTCAAACATTACAAAATATTGAAGAAAAAGATGGAAAAGAGACTAGTTTTCTTTCTCATGATCACAAATCCTTACTAGAAAGAAGTTGTACTCCCAAAGATAGGAAAGGTTATGTTGAGAAATATCATTAGCATGATGAGGAAAATAGTTTAGAGACATAAGTTTTTTTCTTTTATATAAGCTAGTATTTGATGAGGTCTCTTCTAACTGGAACCCTTGGATAAAAGAGATTCATTGGGACATGCATGTGCCAACGAAGAAAAAATTCGTACATCTACTCAAGAGAACACATTGCCACTTAAGAAAGATTAAAAACAAGAAGTGACGGTGATAGAAAGAAGAGATTGTATTGAATAATGTCATAAATATCATGAAGATTGCAATAAAAAGAAGACATATTTTTGAATAATGACACTCTTTTAGTTTCTTTGGAGAACATTAGTCATTATTCTATTCAGTAAAAAAATGTGATAGCTTGCCTTGGATCCATGAGTATAGCCCATGAGAAAAATTCCTATGGTATGGTTAATGTGCAGGGGAGTGCGAGTCAAACTTCACTTATATTTTATTCTCCCCAAGTGGAAGCCCTTGTTGTAGAAACCATTGAATCACATTCAATGAGTGAATTGATCATAGATGAAATATCAAATCATATTGATGGTAAAGAGCATGAAGAAGAGCCACCAAATATCATCTTGGTATGAATACAACACAAGCTTGAAGAGAAAGGAGATGAAATGATACTTCAAGTTGAATCTCATCAAGTTTTCATTCCCAGTTAGTGTTTATATGCTTCAAATGATGATTTATTTTCTTTGAATATTTTTTTCTACATTCATCACTGATCACTAGAGAGGACAACTCTATTAATTAAATTAGAGGTATGTATACATCCTTTTCTCCCTATTCATAGTCATTGAATGATAATTTTTGAGTACATGTTTTATTGAAAAATGAGGATCTTATGGTGGGAAATGTTCATATAAATTTTAGAGAACTCAACCATGAGATGAATTTTCAATCTAAATTGGTAGAAGTCTCTTTAGTTGAAATAAAACTTGCACAAGAGGGGATTGCAAATCCTACCATTTTTTCATCCTAATGTTCCAATATTTTAACTATTGGTTTATCAAATGGAATACAAAATATAGATGGTTATGTTGAAGCATTTAGTTTGAATGTTGATATTCATGCAAGAGATACAAATTATGAAAGTAAGAAGGGTATAATTTCAAGTACAAATAATCAAGAGGTTAATGATAAACAATGTGTTTCACTTTTATTCTTTCCATCATATTCAAGAGAAAAATTCATGCATTTCCCTTCACCACCGATGAAAAAAGATTCTTTGACTAATAAGGATAATGATGCACATTTTCCACCTACATCTTCTATTGTATCAACATCTGATAAATAATATTCTGAATTGTAGTGTCATAAATTGTCAACCTTGACAATTTTATACTATGTTTGGCTCCCCCTTATGTGCTTAAACCTAATTGTGTTGATTATTTGCCCGTTTTATTATCATTTTCAAAAAATGAAAATAAAATTGGGAATTAAAATAAATTGTTCATTTAAAGACAACCTAAATTTCAAAATTGCTCTAGTCTAGGGCAAATTCCCCCTTGACTAGGCTGTTTTGGCTCAATTTTTAATATGCTATTTTCAGCATTATATGTTTGCAAATTCAAATTCATTTGTTGGCCTTTCATAATTAATTTTACGAGAAACAAAGAAATAAATATAAATATAAGTCTTTTTCACCATTTACAAATCTAAGAAGCATAAGCAATTTGAACTCCATTTGTGCATCCTACAAAGCAATGAAGAGAAACACCAAAACAAGGTTTAACTTAGGAAAGCCCCTATATGGCACAACCCTTTCTCTCCTTTTATATTTGCAAGTGGTAGATCTAAAGTGGATTAGGTGAAGATTGGAGATTCAAAAACAAGAGCAAGAATTCAAGCATATTTATCAGATTAGGGCAAGATGAATTATTCATCAACATACAAACTTTCAAAGATGATTTTGGCAGGAGAAAACCTATAAATAGTAACCTACTGATACTTGTTCAGAGATTCCAAAAAGTCAAACTTCTCAATCTAGGGTGAATTTTCCCTTGACTAGTCAACTTCATCCCAAATTTATATGTTATGTTCCTTTGTTTCTCTAATCTTCTTTTTAGACATCGGTTTTTGTACATCAATCTTGTACTTTCATGTATTCACATTAGTTTCATTGTGTTGAACACCTAGAATAATGAGAGGGGGGTTGAATCGATATTCTCTAAAACCACTTAAACATCTAAATACTCATTGCACATAGCATATTTAATTTACAATAAGAAAGGAAAGCATGAAATCAACCATCAAAATCACATAACACATGAACACCAAATTTTTACGTGGAAAAACCAAAAAGGGAAAAACTACAGTGAGGGTTAGCTCACAATATATTATAACTAGTTATAAGATATTATATAATTGTTCACTGTAAGTGGACTCACTACCCATAAAAAGAAGAAAATATAGAAGAGAGTGGTGGCACACAGCCGAATTTGAATTGTTACAATTGCATCTACAACATGCATGGATTGCAGTTCCATTGAAGCTAAATACACAAACTTCACACACTTCATATTGATCTACACTAACACTCTACTCTATTATGCATTCGTATAAAATTCACACAATTCACATTAACAATACATATATATTCACTATCCACTTCCACCACATGCCACAACATCAAAAAAAACTCACATATATACCCATTACATTTGCAAACCCTTGCAACATCAATTAGGTCAACCTAATTAGATGTATCCTACAAAATATAACTTGTCGGCTCAACCCACACACCATGCACCTTAATTAAAATTTCTAAAACATAAGATAGGTTGGGGTCCAAACCTCTAATAGAATCCTTATATTAGATCAATACTTCTCAAAACTTTGCAATACCCCAAAGATACTAGGTCGACATCAGTAATGACCTAACATCAAAATTCACCAACTGTTCAACCATAAATTGACACACGAACTTCCAAAATTCATGCAACTTGGAATTAAGATACATCAAACACCTGTCAAATCTCTCATAAATCCGCAAGGCAAGATACCAATCTGCAATGAAGTGCAGATACATCAAAACATACATTTTGAACTGGTAATCATTGGCACTGGTAGACCTGATATACTGACACTCATAACTTCTTCAACAAAGAACAAAATAATGTGAAAATATGGATTTAGGCTCCTCTAACCTTAATTTTTTTTGCATTAATACCACAAAGAAAAATTCTTCAAGGAAGACCAATGTAGACCAAAAAATTAGATGTCCTATACACTGAAAATATGGTTATTACAGTTAGCCAATTTTCTACTTCAACTATCTGCATTGGGTCAAACCTTCTTGCAACTCAGCACTGTATTACCATCTTCATGCATGATCAATATATACAAAATGGTCTGCACCATTATCTTGATATCACAACACAATATTGACATCGATGACAACATTGTACATGTATACTATACCTTATGCTCATACCCCATGCTCATGTTTCCAATAGACATATCAATGAAAAACTTCTCATTCTTTCAAAAATATCCCCCTTATCATTGATGGCAACATGCCTCAACTATTATTCCAAAACTACTCTCCACCTTTGATATCAAGGGAAAAGGGCACATACATATACCCTATTCTTTGTCCACCCTTTCATGAATCACATGATTAATATGCATTTACCAGATTACATATTGACATATGCTCATGAACTCTTTACCAGATTATGTACATAATCCCCCTGATAGATATATACAAGTATAAAAGAGAGTAAAAAAAATTCAAAATCCTAACCAACTCCCCCTAACAGTGCTATCTACCAGACCAAATCAAAATTTGCATTGGAAAATTATCTTATAACATCCGCATATATATAGTGAAATCTGATGAAGAAAATAAAAAGAATAAAAAATGAATATAGTGAATTGGAAGAGGTATTTGACTCCTACAACTTCTCAAGGTGTTTTTTCTAGCTGTTCTTCCCTTCTTGCCAACTCTTCTTGGCTAGGCCAAGCATATGAATCAGAGTCTCAAACTCCATAAGAATTTCTTCACCATCATTTGGATTGCTGGGTATTGAATTTAACTTTATTTCTTTGCCTACACTCATCAGGGGACTAGAGATAGGTGTGAATTTGGCATTCACCAGATCCCTAAGATTTCCAAACTGTATAATTATCTTCTCCTTTTGTACTTGCAATTGGAAATATTGCTTGTGCAGATTCTCAATCACAGCCCTAGTGCTCCCATCAATGTCCTATGTCAAATCATAGGCACCAAATGCCTTATCAATTTGGGACTCAATGGAGTTCATCTCATCCTTTATGCTTTTGGTAGAGCTAGGCCATTTCATGCAAAATTGGAATAACAATTTTGCTTCCTCCATGCAATCTTGTACATCTTTGAGATTATTCTAAAAATTATTGTGTGCGGTGGCACACTTCTCTGTTATGTCCAATAATCTCTTATCATTCAATTTATTTCTCCAAATTTTATTTCAATCTATTGGAGTACTCTTTAAATGAATCAAGCAAAAACTTTAAATTCTCCATATCTACCTGCCCCTATAGCATTGGAAGCTGAAGTAACTAGGTAGATACTACCAATTGAAATTAAAGTTGCATATTTAAGAATTTTTTTAATGAATCTCCAGAGGTACCAGAAGATTCTCCAACTTTCTTTGCATCATCTTCTGCAACCTTCTTCTCCAAATCCTTTTCTTTGTCACCAATGTTGACTTCTACATTTTCATCTTTTCTCTCAGCATTGATCGGTGTCTCCTCATCCTTCTTTTTTTCACTACCGAATGTATTCACATCCTTTTCTCATCATCCAAAAATTTATTAGAGATATCCAGAGGTATATTCATCTCCAATATTCCTTGTGCATCCTTTGCATTTATCTCTGGTTCTAGAGGAGGTGAGTTGTGTCTTGTAGGAGCATACTCCTTTTGTGCTTCTGTCGAATTTACTTCTAGAGTAGTATTTTCTCCTACTAGAGGAGCATCACCTGTAGTACCTTCCCCTGTAGTGTTCTCTTCACTGGTAACACCTTCTACAATATTTTCTTCCACATCAGAAAGAGTGTCATCCTACACATTCTCTTCTTTTGCAACATGCTCATGTTGAGTATCATCTTGTTATGCTTCTTCTACTTCATTGACATCTAGATCCGACATATCATCATGTATTTCCTCTATACCATACAGAGTTAGACCTAATCTTGGTGCCAAATCTGCAACCTTTTCAATTGTTCCATTCTAGAGCCTTTCAAAATTATTCTGATCTCTTCTCATAAGGGTGGTTACCCTTTTCTTAGTTTAGAACTCTTTATTGTATAATTGAGCCAATATGGCTTTATTTTCTTCCAAGAGAGGTGCACTAATATTCTCCAAAGTAAAAGAAAAATTTTCTTCTTCATCTATTGCCTCTTGCCTTCTTGCATACAATACATTCCATAATTCTTCAAGCAATTGATTATCTATGTTCTTCATGTTGACCTCAAATGCAACTATATACTTGACACTTGTTTCTTCTATTGTTTCCTTGTCAACTCATCCGTAGTAGTATACAATGCGACAGTCTCTTCTAGCATTTCATGCTCTATAATTCCATTAAACAAAGCTTCTAAATTCATAGGGCTATGCTTACTTACCAGAGCTTTCTTCTTTTTATTTTTCTTGTCTTTCGGTGACTTCTTCTCTTTGTTAGACTCTATTTTCTTTTCTCTCATGTGAATTATAAGGGATTGTTTTTCCTTTTCTATTTCTACCTCATCATTTGTATCCATAATATCAATTCTTACTTTCTTTGCATTGTCTTCTCCTTGTGAAGCTTTATATTTCCTCTTCTAGGCCAATTGTGGTCCTTCTTCTTCTTCTTCATCATCATCAACATTCACTCCCAAGTATGTCTCTCTTGTTGATTTTTTCTTTATTCTTACCCTTTGAGGAGCTCCTTGTTGCTTTGTCGGGGCTACCTTTTCTTTTGCAGACATACTTTGTTGCTTAGCTGGAGTACTTGTCTCCTTTCTCTTCATTCCACTAGCTGATGGCATAGTCCTGAAGGACTTGAGAGCCACCAGAGAGGTGGTAACAGCCCTACCAGATCTCCTAACAATGGATGAGCCTCTCAGAGGGCTAGAAATTCTCTTGGCTCTTTCTACTTGTTCCTTAGTGAGGCCCATTGCCTCTGCAACTTGTGTAGTCATCTTCTTAACTATTTTTGATATCTATTTTTTCCTTTGCTCCATATGCACCTTTATGGATTTCTCCTCATAGGTGTCATACCTATCCTTAGAGGTGTCTCTGTGTTTTCTTAGGATAAAGTCTACTGAGCCAATGATTTCATCCTTTGTAATATCACATGCCATCTTTGAGATCCAAATAATTCTAGGATCAATAGCCTGTATGATGCAACTATCTTTTGTCACCAAGAATGTAATTTCATTCTTGTACTTTTGTACCATGCTTCGAGGAATCCTTTCTTTGGCTTTCATGTTATTTTGAAAGGTCTTAAAGAATGCCCATAATGCTTCGTCCTGTGTATCCTCATCGCCTAACCTCCTTAGGTGGTCTCTGATTTGATGTGCCATAGGTCTGTCCTTAAACCATACTATATTCTTTATTTCGAGAACCTCATTCAAGAAATAAAACAACAAAAAAATGACCAATGTGTTGAAATTGAAAGAATAGTGATGCAGAGAAAAATACAAACTAAACACATCACAAACAAGGTTTCCAATCCAAATGGTGAAAAAGTGCATTCTTGTTCATTCTTGACAACTTGCTCTTATAACCTAAAACATGGGGGTAGCAATTTGGGTTTTTTGGTCATAAATTTTATTGTAGACCTTCTATTAAAATAAGACTTGTTTAGAATACCCCTTTGTCTCTTACTACACATATTTGAAAATGGGCCAAGGTTACTTTGTACGGAATAGGTAAAAAATGGACTGTTATAGAATTAGAAACCCTTTTTTGTGCTTTCTTGAAGTGGACTAGTGAAGATTACTCCCAAACGTGAGAATTTGAAGACATAAAACCAAAGCCAAATCAAAATATAGATCAATAAAAAATTTTGGACAAAATTTCAGGAATTTTGGACAAGTAGAGAAAAAGTAATCACATTTTTAGTGCTTGCTGCCATCCCTAGCTAGGGTTTGGACAATTTTCACCAAAATCATTGTAACTTTCTCATTTCACCATGAAAATGACTCAAATAAAATCTAAAAGAAGGTAGAAACAAATTAATTTAACATGCAAAAGGTTTCATTGCACAAACAAGGCCGTACAGGCTGTACGAAATCTAAAAACTTGTTGCAACTACATAAAACATTGGAAAAATTTATTCAAATTCTTGCATAGACACCAAAAATAACTTCCCATGTTAAAAAATTGACCATTCCAGGGTCCAAAATTCCTTTTACAATCCTTTTTTGTAGTTACAAGAAGTTTCCCATTACCATTAATGATTTTTCATCATTTTTACCAAGTTGCCAAAGTGCATGACACCCAAAATAACAACTTTGACAATTTTTTAGAAAACTGCAACAAACTAAAAACCCGTGCCCAAAATGGATTGAAAATGTCAAAAACATTAATCATGGTAATTAAAGACCTTATTAACCCCCTAATACCACAAGAACTCCAAAATTGCAAAAATGCATTATTTGAGCAAAAATTGCATATTAGGTGCTCCTGCACCAAATAGTTTGAATCCTTTTTATTTTGTAAGTTCTCAATCAACTATGCTCTAAAAAACTCACACAAATCATAATCTACACCCTTTAAAACCATATCATGTGTTGTAGTGATTGTAGTTGTTGATCCAAAATTTTCCCTGTTAGTGAAATATAATTTATAGCTGATCAACATTGAAGCATACTTAACTATCAGATTCCTAATATCTTTGATTGTCAAGGATCTATTGTCATACTTCACACAATTTAACTCCACAACAACCTCATTCTTTACCAATTTGAGCATTGGAACCAGTTCGGTCGAACATAAACCCATAACAACCCTAATTGCCTCCTTGTTGATCAAGTGAGGTATATCAAGCCAGATCAATTTATCATGGATTCTTCTCACGACGAACCTTTCCCATGCATCATCATGGAAAAATTTGGGGAAATAGTTCCACACATCAAGCTTCTTCTTCACCAAGCTCTCAAATTCCATTCTCAGTTCGTAATCATCTCCGACGAGTTCAGTAACCCACACATTACCTAATTTAGAGTGATCATATTCTTCTAGCTTCACATTAATATATACCCTTATGTCTCTTATGTGCAGAAAACCATATGGGATATGTGAAAATGCACCTTCCTGATCATCCACCAAAGATTTTTTAGGATGTTGTTTAAATTTAGGTCATGGACAATCTACAACTTGAACTACTTGTGGTGTATACATTGTCCAACAAATTCAAACCAATTTTGAAACTTAGGGTGAATAGAGACTATAAATACCTTTGATCACTTTTATGGCTAGGGTTCCATGCGCAAGACCACTTGGAATGCTTCACCTCACTCTTCACTACACTTATCTCTTCGAATAATTGGTTGCAAATGAATTAGATTGAATTTGAAATCACTTTTAAATATTTTTGCACTGACCTAATTTGCATTGAATGTATGTTTCTAAAAGCTAGTAAAAACCCTAATTGTATGCACAATCAACTTCAAATGCTCCATAAATTTTCACAACTCAATATTTTTCATTGTATCTTCTCCAATAGGTCAAGCATATTGGCCTACACCTCATATCCATGTTCTGAAGCATCAACCATTTCTTTGGCAGAGGATAAATAATTTTCAGTTAATGCTCCCCTTGAGCCAAAGCTTTGAACTTAGTTTCTAGAGGAAACATCTGCACCATATGCTAGTATAGACTTAGTCCTAACCTCTATCTCTTCCTTCTTTTTCCAATCCTTGTTCATCTCTTTCTTCATTTCTACCGAATCAACCTCTTTCACTGGATCATTACTCTTTACTAGATTAGCCCTCTTCACATTCTCTCTTTTGCAAAATTTTGAGATGTGTCCTAGTCGGTTGCAATTATAGCATATGACATTCTTTTGAACAAGCGTACTTCCATTCATTCTAGATCCACATTGATTAGCTTTATGCCCAAATCCATTGCATGTGTAATAGTAGACATTAAAATTTTATAACATCATACCATTGTTATAATCATTCATCATTTGATTTCTATATTCACTAGCCTTATGACCAAATCTTTTGCATATAAAATATTGACCGAAAAGGGATGGAACATTTTGATTCATTCTACTTCTACAGTCTACAACATTATGTCCAAATCTATTGTAGGAATAAAAAAAACCATTAAAATATGGCTACCTTTTGTGCATTTGGTCATCTGATTGGTGGTATTTTGAAGTTTTTCCTTTGATTCTAGATCTGATTGCCATTGCTCTTCTTGTCCTCAATCTTATTTTCATTCTAATTTGAGTTTGATCTATATTTGAGATTTTACCTTTCTCAAACCCTAATCCACCTTTGTATTTAGATCCTTTTTGATTTGCAATCATTTCATCAAGCATTGTTGTACTCTTCTTGAATTTATCTTCTTGACACTTTGCTTTTTCATGATCTGATATCAGATTCACAACTTCTTGTTCAAGGTTTAAAAATTCTTCAGATTTTCTTTTCACCTTTGCATTCAAACATTCTTCAACTCTTTTTCCTTCTTCAACTTGCACTTTCAAACTGGTAATTATTTCATTTGCTTCCTTCAATTGCTCACTGACCTCCTTATGTATTTCTCTAAACTTCTTTATTTTCTCTCTCAAATTTCTAATGCATTCATCTACATCTTTGATATTTTCTTTCAAATATTTGTTTTCTCCTCCAATCCTTTCTAAATCTTTAAGGGATATTCTGAGTTCTCTAGTCATATCAACCATGCAATCTTCTTCTATGAATCCAATACAAAGAATTTCTTCTAGAGGAGTAGGATATCTTCTGAGAGCCATGTGTTCAACCTCCTGTTGAACATCTAGAATATTGAGAGGGGGGGTGAATCAATATTGCATAAAACCATTCACATAAAATCCATTTAACCATTATCACAATTTTAACTAAATCAACAAGAGAACATAGAAACAAATCAGTGCAACCACACACATTAACACTAGGACTTTTACGTGGAAAACCCAAAAAGGGAAAAACCATGGTGAGGGTTAACTCACAATACATTATATCTGGATACAAGATATTACAGGGCTCATTGCTAGGACTCACTGTCCTTGAAAAAGGCTCGCTTCCTGAATACAAAATATGGCTAACCACCAAGATACAAAGATTATGGCTTACTGCCAAAAGGTTTGAACTGATAGAATACACCTTCAATGTGCAAGGTTTAGTTCTAATGAAGCTCAGAATATGAAGTAACACCTCACACAATAGTCGCACAACAAATCTGCTTTGATCCTCAACTGATAAAACATTTAGGCTTGAATCCTCTTTCACCTTTCTTCCACACTCACACTTCCACTCTTCACACCTTCTCTTCTTTCCAAACCATCGTATATATACAATTATTTCTTAATCAACAATTAGGTTGGCCTAATTATATGAAGGAAAAAATAAAAACACCCTTGTTGGCACCATATATGATTAAACATTTTATCTATGTAGTGCATTGTACCAAGTCGGCCAAGGCTAGAACTTAATTTACAAAATCTCCAAACCAACATACAATCCTCAAAGCAAACACCTTCCGAATCTGAGACCACATAAATTTCTCATCATACTACCATCATAGAGACCAGTATTAAAACCATAGCATTAGAATGTTCTCCTTAAGAAAATGCGGAGTCTCCCACACTAATATGCCAAGCAAGGAACAACAATAAAATACAAAGTTGATCTCTGTCAAAGATAAATTTTTGTTCACAACCCAAAACTTCTCAAGATCTAGGATATAGATGTATGAATGAGACATGATAACATGGTTAAGAGATTAGAGTCATATCTATTATTGTGATGAATTCTGGACTCAAATACCAACACACTGGCTCATCACAAAAGAACATTACCGACAGAGAACAACTTCTGATAAGCCAAGTAATCTTCCCATATAGTTGTAACTATGTTTACATCAATGAAAACATAGGAACAACCAACACAAACTATCCACACTTCATGCTCATGTTGCAAGGCTCCATATTTCCAACAATCTCCCCCTTTGGCATTGATGGCAACATGCATGCAAAAACATTTTCCAATATGCGGCAACTGAATACTCCCCCTATCAAAACTGTTCTTCTCAAAAATGCTTTTCCTTTGCCAACCTCTATCTCTCCCCCTTTGAAATCAATGGAAAAGGATGGGGTTTGGTATATATGTATATATGCATCAAAATATAACCAGAAAGATATGAACACAAAAATTAATCAACCTAAAGAAGAACCTTTGAGACTCTCCAGGATGACCTGCCATGACACTTTACCTCTTCCCATAATCTGTTTGCACTTACAAGAGTCTTGTGAAATAACTCAAGCTTAGTTAAGGACTCTATACCATCTGCTAAAGTATTGGGACTAAGATTAATTTTTGATAATTCACCAATACTGTAAGAGAACTATAAATAGAAACATGTCTGCGTTTAACCATGTCTCTGAGTTCCAAAGACCTCTTAATAACTTTTTTTCTTTGGTCCTATCAGGAAAATAATTTATCCTAAAGCTGCACAATGTAGGACCACCTTTGATTATCTCTGTATTCTGTCAACTTGTATGTATTTGCTTGAGTTCTTATCTTGTTCTCACTATTCCTTATCTCATCTCTTATGTTCAGAGTACTATTAGACCAATTTAGGAAAAAAGAAAGTAGTTCCTGTGCCTCTTCCTCACAAAATTTTACACTCTCCAATTCCTTCATTACTTGACTATGTGCACTTGCACATTTTTCTTTGATATCCTCCAGATTTTCTTCAGCATATTTGATGCCAAAATGTACTTCTAGACGGGAGATGTAGACCTTCAAATAATTAATCACGTTTCTTAGATTCTCCACAATAGAAATAGATGAATCAAAATTAGCACCAGGAATAACCTTATGCAATTCTTCCAAATCTCCTTGAATGTTATTCCTTTCATGCTCATGTTGAGCTCTCTCAATCTCACGTCCTTCTATAAATTATTCTTTGACAACACTCTTTCTTTTCTTCCCTGTTCCGGTTGCACCACTAGAGGTACCTTCTACATTAGGATTCTTAGGGATTTCCAAAATAATTTTTGCATAATAATCAATTTCAGCCTCTGACACTTCATAATCAAACTCAAATATCCACACCAATCTTGATTCAACTGCTTCCATGTGAAAGAAATATTTAGACACTAGAAAATTGATACTTTTGGAGTACCTTTCAGTAACACTTACTGGAATCCTTGACCTACTGTTCATCCTCATCTAAAATGTCCCAAAGAATGTAGGAATAGCAGTCTCTTGTGCATCCAAATTGCCAAGATTTATCATGAAGTTCCTGATTTGATGGGAAATAGTCTATGTATTTGACCATTCTATTCTTCCTATTATTGATAATTCTTTCTTGAAAAAGTAAAATAGTAAGAAGACAACCAAATTTCCATACCAGAATGTATTCTTCTTACTCTTCTTGATTTCCCTTAAATTCTTCAAAAGCTGTATCCGAAGTAATTCACATAAGTCATAATCCATACCTCTTTTAACTATATCAACAACAATATGTACAACAATAGCAGACACTGTGAGTTCATTGCTAGGGATACAAACTTTATGACCAATGACCATTACGACATACCTAATAGCTGGATCCACAATTAATCTCAAATCAATCTCTTTCCCTTCAAGAGTCACACTGGTAGCCTCAATTATATCTTGCTCATTTACAACCTTCCGTTTGGGAACTAGTCCGAAGGAGCATAAACCAGTTGCATCTCTAATTGCTTCTCTGGTAATCAAATGTGCATCATCAATCCATCAAGATTCATTATGAATTTTGCTCAAAACTGTTCTAATATGCTTCCTGTCAAACTTGGACAAAGGGGATTTTTGCCACACGTCCAACTTCTTCTCAACTAACACTTTGTAGGCTTAAAGGTTCTCTTCCAATTCATTCTTCCATAGAATGCTCAACTGGACTAGTGACATTTCCTCTATCTCATTGTAAACATATGCATGGATATATTCTATGGGAAACACTCTAGGAGGGATGCAAGAGAATGCACCAAAAGACTCTTCCGACAAATTCTTCAAATATTTCCTCAAATTAAATTGCTCTCTATCTGCACTATTCAAAACCTTTGAATTATCCATAGCAATAAAAATGAAAGATAGTGTAGCGAACAATACCTCTGTAAATGCCAACAGGAAATGGATAGATATCCAACTTCTGGAGTACACTTCGAATCCACTTGATCTCTCCTTCAAAATATGAAACTATGAATTGATCACTAAGATTCCTTTGCACACTTCTCCAAAAATACGTATGCCTCTTGAAATGTTTGAATTTATTTCTTTTATTCCAAATGCTTCAAATTGTAGGTAGATTGTGTCAAAAATTGTGTGCGCCTCCATTCTTTCAAATTCTGCAAACTTCATTCTTCACACATGTGACTGAGAAATTCCTTAAATCCATTACCACATTAAATATACTTAGATGTCATGATGTGACATAAGTATCGATGAGTGGGTTTATTAAATTTTCTAATAATTACTCCCCCTTAGTTATTGCTAGAATAAAAAATTTACAGGTGTATCTGCACCAGAGGTCAGCACAGATAAGACTAATGACTCTGATTCAACTTGCTTGAATTATCCTTCCCTTCTCCAAATCCTTTTCATCTCTTTTCTTTCTTCTTTCGGATCAATGATTTGTTCACACTTCTTTGTTGGGTAATTATTTTTCTTCTTCTACAGTTATTACAAGTTGTTTCGAATCACTGCACTTACAACAAACAACATTCTTCCTTCCATTTTTTCTTTTATTCAATCTATTCTCACACAAACTAGCTTTATGTCCAACCTTCTTGCACTTAAAACATTTTCCAGAGAATGAAAAAGTATGATTCATTTTACTTTTGTAGTCCTTTTCCTTATGAGCAAATTTCTTGCAGAAATGACAAACACCATTGAAAGGTAAATACCTTTTAGCAATAGGTTGTTTGACGAGAGTTCTTCATGGAATTGCTTCTTAGATTCTTGATTCGTCCATCTTTGCGTTGAGTCTTCTTGTCAGTAGATTGCTTCACTTTAGAACATTAACCTTCTTCAAACCCTAAACCACTTTTATCCATAGCCGATCTCTGAGAGGTAATCAATTCATCAAGCATTGCAAATTTTACCTTAAATTTATCTTCAAAACTTCTTTCCTTTTCCAGATCAAATGTCAATTTTTTTGCTTCTTGCTCAAGCTTTGTGCATTCATCCATCTTCCTTTGAATTTCAACTTCTTGACATTCCTCAGTTCTTTTCTTTTCATCCAATTGTTGTAGCAGGCTAGAGACAATTTCATCCGCCTTAACCAATAGATTGCATGCTTCAACACATTTACTTTGTAGTTTTTCAACATACTCATTTGCTTTCATCAACTTGTCCTTTATATCTTTTATTTCTTCTGAATATCCAACATAGATCACTTTCAGAGGGAAAATTTTCCTATCCACAAATTCTGGGACCTTCCTCGAGTTGTTAGGCTCCTTTTGAGGAACTAAGCTTTGATACCAATTGTTGAACATCCATAATACTAAGAGGGGGGAGGGTGAATCAGTATTCTATAAAACCATTCACATAAAATCCATTTAACCATTATCACAATTTTGACTGAATTAGCAAGGGAGAACATAGAAACCAATCAATGCAACCACACACATGAACACCAATATTTTTACGTGGAAAACCCAAAAAGGGAAAAACCACGATGAGGGTTAACTCACAATATCTTATATCCAGATACAAGATATTGCAGGGCTCATTGCCAGGACTCACTATCCTTGAAAAAGGCTCATTTCCTAAATACAAAAAATGGCTAATTGCCAAGATACAAAGATTGTGGTTCACTGCCAAAAGGTTTGAACTAATAGAATACACCTTCAATGTGCAGGGTTCAATTCCAATGAAGCTCAAAATATGAAGTACTGCCTCACACAATAGTCACACAACAAATCTTCTCTAATCCTCAACTAATAAAATATTTAGGCTTGGATCCTCTTTCACCTTTCTTCCACACTCGCACTTCCACACTCTTCACACCTTCTCTTCTTTCCAAAGCATCTTATATATATACAAGTATGTATTATTCATCAATTAGGTTGGACTAATTATATGAAGACAAAATAATCAAAGCACCCTTGTTGACACCATATATGATTAAACATTTTATCCATATAGTTTATTATACCAAGTCAACAAAGACTAGAATTTAATTCACAGAATCTCCAAACCAACATACAATCCTCAAAGAAAACACCTTCCAGATCTGAGACCACATTAATTTCTCATCATACTACCATCATAGAGAACACCATTAAAACTACAACGTTAAAATGTTCTGCTTAAGAAAATGCGGCATCTCCCACATTGATGTGTGAAGCAAGGAACAATAGTAAAATACAAAGTTGAACTCTGTCAGAGATAAATTTCTGTTCACAACTCAAAACTTCTCAATATCTGGGATATAGATGTCTAAATGAGACATGATAACATGGTTAAGAGATTAGAGTCATATCTATTCTTCCGGTGAATTCCAAACTCAAATACCAACGCACTGGCTCATCACAAAAGAACATTACCGGTAGAGAACAACTTATGGTAAACCAAGTAATCTTCCCATATAGTTGTCACTATGTTGAAATCAATGATAACATAGTAAAAACCAACACAAACCATCAAAAATTCATGCTCATGTTGCAAGGCTCCATATTTCCAACACCTCCAAGATCTTCCCCAAGCGGTTAAGCTTCTTCTAGATCTTCAAGGGTAATTTTGAGTTCTCCATTCATATCAACTATGCAATCTTCTTCTATGAATCCAATAGAAAGAATTTCTTCTTGAGGAGTAGGATATCTTTTGAGATCCATGTGTACAACCTCCAAGATCTTCCCAAGTGGTTAAGCTTCTTCAAAGGAACCAAGATCTGATACCAATTGTTGAACACCCTAAATACTGAAACAAGGGGTGAATCAGTATTCTCTGAAACCACTTAAACATTTAAACATTCATTACACATAACATATTTAATTTTCAGTGAGAAAGGAAAGCATGAAATTAACCATCAGAATCACATAACACATGAACACCATATTTTTACGTGGAAAACCCAAAAAGAGAAAAACGACGATGAGGGTTAGGTCACAATATATTATAATTGGCTATAAGATATTAAAAAATTTCTCATTGCAAGTGGACTCACCGTCCTAGTGGAACCACTACCCAAAAAAGAAAGAAAATATAGAAGAGAGTGGTGACACACAACCAAGTTTGAACTATTACAATTGCATCTACAACATGCATGGATTATAGTTCCATTGAAGCTCAATACATAGAATTTACACACTTCATATTGATCTACACTAACACTCTACTCTACTTTGCGTTCACAACAAATTCACACAATTCACATCAACAATATATATATATATATATTCATTCGCTATCAACCTGCCACATGCCACATCATCAAAAATGAACTCACATATATAACCATTACAGTCATAAACCCTTGCAACTTCAATTAGGTTGGCCTAATTATATGTATCATACAAAATATAACTTGTCAGATCAACCCACACACCACACACCTTAATTCAAACTTGTAACACATAAGATAGGTTAGGGTGGACCTATAATAGCATCCTTATAATGGATTAATACTTCTCAAAACTCCACAATACCCTAGAGATACTAGGTCGGCACCAGTAATGACATAACATCAAAATTCACCAACTGTTCAACCACAAACAGACATACAAACTTCCAAGCTTCATGCCACTTGGAATTAAGATACACCTAACACCTGCCAACACTCCCATAAATCCAAAAGGAAAGATACCAATCCGTATTAAAGTGTGGATTCACCAAAACATACATTTTGTACTAGTAATCACTGACACTAGTAGACCCAATATACTGACACTCATAACTTCTTCACCAAAGAAAAAACAATGTCAAAATCTAGATTTAGACTCCTCTAACCTTCAACAAAATTGCATTAAGATTGCAATGAAAGATTCTTCAAGGTGGACTCATGTGGACTAAAAAATTGGATGTCCTATACATTGAAAACACTGTTTTGACACTTAGCCAAGTTTCCACCTCAATTTTCTACACTGGATTACCATCTTAATGCATGATCAATCTATACAAAATGGTCTACACCATGATCTTCATATCACAACACAATGTTGAAATCAATGACAAAATTGTACATGTATACTGTACCTTATGCTCATACCCCATTCTGATGTTTCCAATAGACATATCAATGACAAACTTCTTATTCTTCCAACACATTGTAGTTGCATAGTTGACCTAATTTGCATATTTAAATCAAGTCCTTTCCTAATCCTAATCAACTCTCTCAATACCCCATAAAGAGGACCCAAACCTTGATTAATCATTTTGGCTTGTCCTTAAGGAAACTAGCCAATTGGTCTTATATGACCAATTTTGGTTTCTCTCAAATGTAATTATTGGGAAAGGTGTGATTTAGATCCTAGTTCCCTTATCGCACATCTCATTTTGGTGAACCAACAAATTTTACATCTTGCAAGCTTTTGATTTATTTAGATGTGAGGGAAATATTAGGTTGTGTGAAAGTATTATCATTCAAATTACATTTCATGTTATGTAAAACATTGAAGAAGGTAAATATTTGCATGCTAGTTTTCATTTCACAAGCTCAAAAGTGTTATCTTTTAGAATTTCAAAGATAATATTGGTTAGTTATAACATATTACATTCTGGAAATTATCATTGGAACTTATTGCACTCAATTTTATTTCTTTAAAAACATAAAAATTCATGCATGCATGTGCCTCAGATAAAGAAATTAGGGTTTCTTGCATTTCTAAAATTCTACCTATTATCAGACCTTCACCTATACAAGTCTAGATCCTTAAACATAGTATTCCATTTCCAGACTTGAACTTGCAAAAATTTACATCCCAATTCTAGGGAAAATTCACCATTTTCCTCATGATTTCACTCTAAATTTTAGTCATAGCTTTGTCTTTGTGACCTCTATGCAAACATGTATCATATTTTTTGATAATTTGTTTATGTTTTATCATCTTCATCTATTTTCCTTCTCATTATATGAGCACTCAAGCATATTGTATTTTGTAATCAATTTATTAGCTTCATGACTTGGTGTCCCATATGAAATACTCTTGTAAGATATAGTTATAGACTCATGGATTCCAATGATTCAATTATATTTAGTGTTGAGCTTGAGTTTCCTAGCTCTTTCACTCAAGGAATCATATTATAATGCCAAAAATTTCATCCTATGATATTACACATTCCATAAATTTCCCCTTTAGATTAATTAAATTCGATAATGCAATGTCCCCTTCACCTAACATTAAGTTTGTCATTAACCCTTTCATTTTCAAGCATTAAAGTGAAATTTTTTCATAGATGACCATTTGTCACATAGATGTCTGTGTGTTGCATGGATGTCTCAAAAATATTCTTGACTATGTAGCTGTTGGGATGTTACACTTCTCGCTTGCTCGTGAAGTGTAACACCTCTACAGCTTGCAAGCACACCAAAAACACCCATTTACATGCCTATATCCCTTTACAACCTTCCATTTTGTCATCTCTTCAATCAACCTCAACCTATCTTTCTCATTCTCAAATTATTCTTCATTCTCAAGCATTCTATTCACTCTCACTCTCTCATTCTCTCAAATTCTTGCACTTTGGCTCTTTACACCAACACTTTGGTATTCTTGGCATGTCTTAGATGTTGCATGATCTTCCTTTCGGTATCAATATCTTACTAAAGGGACGGTAAATACATTTTTTTTACATTGTATTATTTATTTACTTTAATAGCATATTGTTATTCTTACACATCTATTTTCTTTATCTCATCTAGTATCTTTTATCTCTATCTATCTGGCTATCCATGGGGGTGGGAACACCTATGTGGGGGTTTTACCAAGGAAAGCCCCTAAAATAGCCCCAACCATTTTCTTATTTCCATGTGTGTGTGTAGGTTTTGAAGTTATAGCTTTGCAGGAGGCTTCATTCGTGGATCTCTTGTGAGTGTCTCCTTTCTTCTTTTCCATTTTGTCATTTCCCTTCTATTTCATGTAGTTTATGAGAATTTATGTTTTTTTTTACCTCCATTATTCTTTCATTTTAGCACACTCTTGAGAATATTTTTCACCAAATAGTTAGTAGGTTTGTTGTTGTTTCTGTTAGTAAAATCAATTTTTGTTTGTACAAGACTACAAGATGTCGCAAGGACGTTCGTGTGCCGCAGTGTCATCCTAAGTGGAGATCCTACATTTTTCTCATGAGACCTTTGCAACCTACTCTTTCATTCTCTAAAAATCTTGTATTTTGATTCCACATAAAACATAAAATATAAACAAATTCCCTCATCTTCCCATCTTGTCACCTAAGCTTTGGTCCTTGAGGTAGTCAAGGAATATTCATCCCTTTGAGATCATGTCATTTTGGGGTGTGAAATTTCCTCCTCTACATTTTGGTGAACCCGATGTGAAACTATCCCAACCTTAATCTTTTGTTGAATATTTCTTCTCTCTTGTTTGGACATCTATTGGACCGAGTGTTGTGATAATTTTATGAGTTTCACAACCCAGTCTACAAATTTCAAGCACATAGTTAGAAGAAATGTTTTCCATTTAGAGATGGGTTCAAGAGTACAATTCAGTCCTACCCATCAAGGTCCCGATTTTGAGCAATTCACTATAGGACTATCACCTAGTTATACCCCTCCTTTTGTTTTTTTTCAACCATCAACAAAAAATTCAAGAAAATTCTCAAGAAAACACTCCATTTGGCTCTTCTTCTCCCATAGATCATGAGTATGCTTTTAGGGTCCGCTTTGAGTAGGTTCAATCTTTAGAAGAGAAACTTAAATAGTTTGAATATTTTTTGAATAAAGAAAATGTGTACACCCAAGTTGCTCCTCTCATTTGTGGTTTGAGGTATCTACTTATCTCAAACCAAAATGGTCTTGAGTTGCTTCGAGGGATAGCTAACATAGTAGAAACTAACGTACCCTGTACACTTAAGTCTTGGTCCATCCTCAAGACATCCAATTGGAGATCATTAGTACAAATTTGTATCTTTTGATACTAGAGGTGTTTGTACACATGGTAGACATTGGTCCTATACCTTATTCACTTTTTCTAGTAACACCAACATTGTACTCCTTGATATTTCGGGAGTCAAAGTAAATCACATCCCTTTGGGGTACAAGATCCCTATATCCAGACCCTGAACTTCCTACCACAACTAGTCAAGATCCTCTATCCAATCTTTTCTTGAATGCTTTATTGCAAAACATGGGGCAAATGTAATTGCAATTGGCCAACCTAATGAGTGTTTCTTCCCAATCCACATTGCAAGCCTACTACCACCATAGTCCATTAGCCATAAGCATCTTAAATGTCCCCATCTCCCAAGGAGTGGAAATCTCAAAGTTTAATAAGTATAGTGGCAAAGGTGACCTGCAAACCCATGTCTCATCATTTACTACCATGTGCACTGATTTCCTTTATCAAGATGCTTTTCTAGCCAAGCTATTCCTATGATCCATCAAGGATGTTGTGTTGGAGGGGTTTTTCTCACTTCCTGATAATTCCATCTTCTCTTTCAATCAATTGGTTAATCAATTATTACAATAGTTCTAGGAAAACATTGGGTTTAAGGTCACTTCATTGATCTCATCCATTTTAAGAAGGGGCTCACGAGAAGGTGACTAAATTTATTTCTCGATATCAATCTCTGTTCTCTCAAATATCTTATGCCTTTCCTGATTCTGATGTCCAACATGTATTCATAAGGAATCTACAGTCGGTGTTAAGAGAAAATGTTCTCCTAATGAAATACCCTTCTTTCGCCAATCAGTGTACTATATTGAGAGACTAAAATAGATGGTGACACAGTACAAGGGTTCCTCCTCATCCTCATGTCTTCATAATTGGTTACTTGTGTCTATTTCTAGGGAGTCTAAAAATAATAAGGTAGTAGAAAATGTGGTTTTTGTTCTTATATGAAAAGAACATTGTAGGATGCAACAATTTTTCACAAAATTATTTGTCATACACTAATGTTCTTCAAAAGCTACTGAAATATGGCTTAATCACTCTCCCAAAAATAAGAATGTTGCTCAAACCTTATCCTAGTTTGTATGATGTACAAATGTTTTGTCAATACCAATGATTCCTTGGTCATGATAATGAATGTTGTGTGTGTCTTCAACATGTAATCCAAGACCACATAGATAGGGGTACCATTTGGATCAATGGTAAAAAATAAAACTTGAAACAAATCTATAGCCAAGCCTAACAACTAGCTATAGATCTACACAAATACCTTTCCTTCTCATTCCACTAACCTAATAACATTCACTTCGTCATCTTTGGATCCTAGTCCCTTGGAGTACATGAACATGGTATTGTTTACTCTTATTTCTCCTCTGATTCATATGGAAAATATTCTTGACATAACCTTTACACCACATGACTTTCCCCCTAACAAGGAACCTTCTCCGCTTTACATCCTGACTTAAGTCAATAGTGACAATTGGTGTTATAGTTGACCTTTCTAGTGACATCAATGTCATTATGAAGGAGATCCTCTTTATCAACAATTTACATAAGGAGAAGTATGAGGAGTAAAAGACCATTATCCATACTTATGATGGCTTTAATGCGCCTCCCATTAGTTCTATTTCTTTGTTGATCCTTGTTGGACCCAAATCTATTGATGTCCCACTCATCGTGATTTCTAAATCTGACCTATTCAGGGTAAGAATAGGTATTCCATGGCTAGTCTCCATGAATGTGATCGCCTCAGTAGTCCATGTTAGAAACCAAGATGAAACATGCAAACCAAAAAACCTTCCACATAAGAGAAAAAAAAAAAAAAAGCTATTGCAAAAAGATGTGCAAATAATATTATTCAGGAATTCTTAATTACAAGATATGATTTGCTTTATAAAAGAAAAGATGCATAGCCCTAATCTTATCTTGAGCAACAAGATAGCTCAACAAGATAAGGATGAGAATAATTAACCTAGGAATTAAAATATTACCTAAGTAAAGTTATGCAAGTGTAATTAAATATTAATTACACCAACACCCCCCCATAAGTGCAACTTAGGGAGATTAAAAAAGCATGCACCTAAAAACTAAGATGAATGCAAGAAAGTATGAATGGTTCCTGGAAACAAAGGCCTGATCAGGTACCCAAGTACAAATGCAATAATGAGGTAGAGAAGGAAAACCCAGTGGGACAAAACCCCCCTACAATGAGATGACTGCTGCAAAGAAGCACTGGAAGAACACTGTGGAGTAACACTAGAACTGCAATCCGAAAAGAAAGGAAAGATACTTCTGTCTACAAGAAACCAAAGTAGAAATAATATAATAGATGCGATGCCATGAAACACTAGAAAAATAACAAACTGGAACAACCCTGTAATTTGTGAAGTAACAGTAGATGAAATGATGATGAAATATGGAAACTATGTATCTCGATGTCGATGCCAAACTGAGACTAAAAATATTCCATGGGAAGGAGTACCATAAAGACTCTGGAACATTAACCATAAAAAAATGGCCCTCAAACTGGGAAAGATCTGAACCAATGCAAATCAATAACCATAAACTCTCAATCTAAAGTGTGAACCGATGTGAATCTGATATGTGTCAAGCAAGAGCAAAAATGTGGCCAAAAGAAACTAAGAAACCAGACAACCCATGCGAGTTGCCATCAAAACAAGATGGAGATCAAAATGCATGCACACTCTAATCAGATTATTATGCAAGAAACCCCCCTAATGGAACTTTATCTCAGTTCATTTATTACAATAACCCAATGATTGTAAAAGGAGAGAATGCAAAACATGCATAAACAGAAAATAAGATGACGTGGTACTGAAATGAAGTACAAATATTCAAGTTTCACCTTTCCAACTGCCAAAACATCCAAGTAATCTCTGAAACACCCATTGGGAAAAATATGGAATAACAATCAACCTGGGACAGATACAAAAAAAAGTGCATGAACAACAAAATAGAGCTTCTCAATACCTTTCCAACGCCACAAAGAAGACGAAAAATCAGAGATCATGGCAAAAAGTTATGAGCTCGGAAGCCATAAATGAACATCTAACTTCAAACAGCAATAAATGCAGCTAAACAGAAAAATACTGAAAACTAAACTGCACCCCTGGAAAGTGCTTGGAACCAGTTTTCTGGTGATATTTTGTTTTCCCGATTTTGATATTGTATGACCAAGTTATGCCAAAAAGGAAAAAAGTGCTCCTCTAGGGAAAATCAGGGCTAGGAGGGGGCTTGGAGTGCCATACGGTTGGATGACATCACATTGATGTTAGCACTTCACAATGTGAAATTTGACGGCCTAGAGGCTTTCGGGGCAAAAAAAAACCCCTTGCCAGAAAAAACTTTTCGGCTGCCGGATTCGCAAAAAATGGCTGGAATATACTCCCTCTTGGAATATTCTCCGCTGGTAGTTCAGTCGGGGTCCAGGCTGAGGGTTTGGTTCGCCATAGGACCATTGACAAAGCTAGAGGGGCCTGATGGGGCTTAGTGTTGGGTCTGGTGGTGGATGGGTGGTTTCCGCCGGCATTGGTGGCCGCCGGGTGGCAGGATCGCTGAAAACTGTAGGCGCCGACATAAACTTCAAGAAACATAGTTTTTTCAATTTTTTTCATTTTTGTGCCTCAGGGAGCATGTTGGGGAGGCTATACGGCCCCCTAGGAATTTTTTTTTTCCTCAAAAACAACTTCCACCAAAATCAACGAAATGAAAGGCCATCTTAGCGTTTTTGGCCGTTGCAAATGTGATGGTGAGCTCTGTTTCTACTCAAACTGCTCCAAAAAATTGGCTACCTCCAAAACTTGCAAAAATCTCCCAGCTTGAAACCCTCATGGATCTAGCAAATGATGGCCAAAATCTAAAAAACAAAAGCCAATCCTGACTTTTTCGAGCTCTCTAAATCCAATGGTGAAGCCTGATCTGATCCAAAAAACTGCATAGATGAACTCAAGGCATGATACCCTCGAGGAATCCAGAACAAACTCTGCAAAGATTTTCTCAAAAAATATGAGAAGGGGTTGCAAATCAAGGCTCTGATACCATGTTAGAAACCAAGATCAGACATGCAAAACAAAAAACCTTCCTTAGAAGAGAAAATCAGAAAAAGCAAAGCTATTGCAAAAATATGTGCAAATAATATTATTTAGGAATTCTTAATTACAAGATATGATTTGCTTTATAAAAGCAAAGATGCATAACCCTAATCTTATCTTGAGCAACAAGATAGCTCAACAAGATAATGATGAAAATAATTAACCTAGGAATTAAAATATTACTTAAGTAAAGTTATGCAAGTGTAATTAAATATTAATTACACCAACAGTCCAAAAATGTGTAAAATCTCCTCATGTTGGTACAATCCATAGCATCCATGAAATAAGATAAAAACTGATTGTGTCGTGTGGGGGCTTCTCCTTAGATCATTTCTGGCCCACTCCTATTGGACCTTTACCACCCCATGGAGACTTGTTCTAGAAGGCCTACTATAGGTACAATATGGGAGTTGTGACCCCTAATGCTACCTTTCCAACTTCTTGCCATGCCATTTCCACGAAGGCTTCTATGTGTGTACAACAATGTCCTTCATCTTCTATGTATTCTTCTTCAAAGGTTGTATACAAGTAGACTCTCACACATAGACCTTCTTCCTCTTTTGTGCTTTCACAACCCTCGGTGGTGTCCTAGGTTCCTTATACTATACCCAACATAGGAAAAGGAAAGGAACCCATGTTGATGAAGTCTAAATTGCAGCCTTCCAAATCTTGATCTTGCCCACAATTCCCCGACTCACCCTCTACAGTAAGGGAAAATAGGTTTCTAGAGTTGGCTCATTTTTTGTTGCTCTTGCATCTTGGCCCCCGAGGCCTCTTCCCATTCCTCCACCTACTCCCAAGGTAGCAAAAGGAAATTAGCCTATGGTCGAGATCCCTATCTCTATTTTTGTAGCTCCTCTTGTTCCTCCTCAAGAGTCCTCTTTTTTCTGGTAGCGGCTATGAAGACTACTCCTCCAATGTAGTAGGACACCCTAGAGTCTTCTCAAGATGCTATTATTGGTGCTCATATCCATCAGAACCAAATTGCATGTGAGTGTAAATGTCATCGACGGACATTAGCCTGAGAAGGTGAGGCCTTAGAAAAGGTTGAGGATGAACCTTCTTCTCCTACTTGAATGATTTTGCTTCTATCTCTACTCATGATTTTGTTCCCACCAACTCCAATTTTGTCCCTACTTCTATTCCCATCACCTTTTTCTTGCTTTCATCTTCCTCGATAGATCTCGATGAACCTCACCTTAAGAGGGTGCAAGTGTTCACTGCTCCTTTGGAGCCTCCCTTGATCACCTCTTTACCTGATCTTCCTCCTTTTCCCAAGTCCGTAGACATACCTCACACAAAGGTCATATCTACTATGGCTCCTCCTTCTCATTCTTCTTCTAGTATGAGGATCACACATCCTCCTCTTAAGGATAAATTAGAACATTTCCTCTCTCCAAAGGATAGTCAAAAGAAATCCTCTTCTTCCTCTTCTTCTCGTTCTAGTCTGGTATGTTCTGTTTTCATGACAAAAAAATATCTTGTTTTATTGGAGCTTGTCATTGCTCCTCTTTGAAAGGTCAAAAATGACTCCCAGTTCATCCACCTCCTTTAGCACATTCACTGCATAGTCTCCCGAGAAGTGCATGTTTGACTTGTTCAAGGGCATTCCCACCCTCTCCTCCATATTTTCTAAGTCAATGATGTTAGCCTCATAGGAGATTATCGATGAGGACATTTAGGAAGCCTTCTCCTTAGCTCTTGTTGCAAGAAAAACACCTGATATTGCTCTCATTTTCCCTCCCCTACAAGTTTTTCCTCTTTCCCCTTATAATGATCTGGATTGAGAGCAATATGACTTGTTAGAGGTCTTAGACTAGAGCAGTACCTCTTCTTTATCTTTGGATTAGCTTTGTGTATTTGTTTGTGTTCCCCTGTGCTTGTCTATTAATGTTTGTCCTCTCATTTGGAGGACCCTTGATGTACCCTTTTAGGTACTTGGATACATGAGAGAGAATATGTTGGTAAGAATTCTTCTATTTGTCGTAAAATTTGACTTTTTCATGTCAAGAATGATACAAAGCATTAGGACATTTAGGCCTCTTCCATGTTGACCTAATTTTTTATTTGTCTTCATATGCTCTTCTTCTCATTTCAATCTATTTAGGGGGTGATGATAGTTCATATGATTTACACTATATATATTTACATTTATTATAAGTTCTAACCTTGAATAATTGGATCCCCCCTGTGTTTTTTGTACGTTTATCTCTACCTTTTCTTAATTTTATGGATTCTATGTGTTATCCCTCATGTGATAACATTCCATGAGTACATCTTGTTGGAACATAACTATCTATTGAGAGGGGGGGTGAATGAGTTGATCAATTAAAATTTTTCTTTTAACCCTTGTTATGCAGATTAAGAAAATATGCAGAGATCACACACAACAATACTCATAACACTAGATATATGTGGAAACCCCAATATGGGAAAAAACACTGTGAGAAATATTGCTAGGATCTACTGTCCTAATCCAACCTCACAATAGAATCTCATTTATTACAATGTTTAATGGCACTAACCCTAAGGAGACACCAATCCTCTAATTTAAGAGCACCGACTCTAAGGAAGCACCCAATTCCTAATCTTAGCACCAACCCAGCTATTTGATGGCACCAACCAATCAGATTTACAATGAAATTATGTGGAGCAACAACTCCAGTTACATATGATTTAAATGAATCCAATTCTACATTATAGACTCAATATGCAACTACTCAATTTTTTCTTTTCTTTGCAAGCATTTCCTTTCCTTTGTTCACTCTTCTCCTAACACACTATGTTCTCATTGAATGCATACACACTTCTTCATTCTTCAACACACACAAACCTTATACATTGCTGTAAATGTAATAAAATATTCTATCAAATTGAGAGACTAAGGGTTCTAAAGAGATTCTAATTGTAAGAATTCTACTAAAATTCTAAGTCAGATTTTCGATTTCTAGATTTTATTTATACTGGATGTGCTTATTGTAGAACATTAATAATTTTTATGTTTTGCATATCAAGAGTGGAATCACCTTTTGTATGTAAGGAGACCCGCCTCCAAGGGATGCGTCTCTTGAGAGGATGTGTCTCCACACATGGAGACACATCCGCTCAAGGGACGTGTCCCTTTGGGAGTGCGGGTTTCTCTTACAACCGATAATCATTCGGTTAAACAAACTTAGCATATACACCCTCACACATGGAGGATATATTATATGAATTCTAAATTTTATCCAATACGAATTTTGAACATCATTTATATAAATTCGATTTTATACATGTTTTATAAAATTTTATTTTTATTTATTTCTAAAAATATTAAACATGAAGAGCAATTGATCTTATATAAATGATGATGATGCTTATAGCAATCATCGTTTATATCTGACCTAAGCTACCATTCATCAACACTCCCTCTTAGCTAGGGAAGATATTTCAAATCAAATAAGTGGAGATATCACCTTTACACGTGATATCAAAGATATGATATGTTTTCTCAAAGTTGTCAAGTCACATGACATTCTTCATAACACATCTTCATTATGGTATGTGCACTGACATCAAGTCACATGATGTCTACCATAATTCATGGCATATCCATGGATATAAATATCCACCATGATTATCTCTTAAGGATCACAATGATCTTCAGATGATATCAAGTCCCATGATATCCATCGAAGTGTCCAAGAGATACTATCATGACATGTCCATAGATATCAAGTCACATGATATTGTTGGTGTAATTAAATATCTTGTACCTTGTCCTAGGTCATAATTACACCTTAGTTAAGTTTCCTTAGGGACCACATAGGAGGTTGTTGGAGATTCTCCACTTTTGGTGGACTTGACATGTCATACCTCATCACTTCCACCTTTTGTGGACACATCATGTGATTATCTCTCCATCTTTGGTGGAGTGATAAGTTTTACTAGTTGTCTCATGTCATAAGATTCTGACACTTGTCATAATCTTATGCCCTTCTATGTTCTCACCTTGGCTATATAACCAAGGGGTCTCTCTCATTTGTAAGCAATCATAATCAGCGTATCATATTAATGACATTGAATACAGTTTATTCTTGTCATAATCTTTCTCTCTTTCTTGTGCTTTCCATTTGGTCCATAGATCTTGGGTGGCAGCCATAGCCAATTCTAACATGGTATCAGAGCGTGTTGGGTACCATTGGAGAGTCTTATTCTGAAGAGAGATTCCAGATCTGAGGAGGTTCCGTTCATGGCTCTTTGTTGCAGGTTCAAATCCGAGCTTGCTAGTGCAAATCTGAGCTCACCATTGTGTCCGGAAGGTTCGAGATAGTCGATTTTGCCTTTTGTTTCGTCCAAATCGGAGCTACGAGGCCAAATCTATGAGGGTATGAAGCTGAAGAGTGGTTCCCAGATCCAGAAGGTAGCTGCAATTTTGGAGCATTTTGGGTCAAATCCGACCCTGCCATCGCATCCAGAAAGGCCAAAAACCCTAAGATCGACTGTCAATTCGTCCGATTCAAAGCAAGTCATTCGGTGAGGCAAATTTTTTTTACCCGAGAGCCGTACGGCCCCCAGATCGTCATTATTATCGTCGGTACGATTTTTCAAAAAATTATTATTCAGTTTTTAAAAATATTTTCTGAAAAATTTCAAATTCTTTTTTTTTGTACCGATTTAAATATTTATTGTAAAAGTTTTTATTAAAAATCAAAAATTAAAAAAAGGGGAAAAGATTTCTGCGGATTTTTCCGCAGTACCTCTCTGCGGCAGACGTACCCGCAGGTACTTGTGGCCCCGCCACACGCCACGTAGTCCGCAGGCCCTCCACATCCCCTGACCGGCGGTAATTCAGAAAAAATCCCGGGGGCTGCTAAAATTTCCGGCAGACTCCCGACCGGCGCGTCAAAAAGCAATTACCGGCATTTCACAAAATTCCGGAGAATAAGCATATTCCGGCATCCATTCAAATTCCGGCGAGTTCGCACAGATTCCGGCGAATATTCTCTTCGACCAGGGGACCCGCGCCGACTGGTGACGTCCAGTCGACCGTCAAATTTAACTTTCTGGATTGATGACGTCAGCAATACGTCACCAGTGTTTTGAAAAATTTCTACCCCTCACGGTTTGCATTTTGATTTTCATAGGCGAACTTTGAAGGCTAATATCTCAGTCATTTTGAGTCCTTTTTTCGAGCAATTTTTTTTGATTTGGCCTAGAATTTCGTGCTCTATGCATTGGTGCAATCAGTTTTTGGTTTTGGTTCCTGTTTTTTTCATAATTTTCAGATTCTCACAGGTGTTGCTGCTTCGTCCTCGTTTTGAGAACTTTGGGAGCTCATAACTTGCTCCTACGGTAACATTTTTGAGTGAATTTTTTTTTGAAAGTGCATTATTTTTTGTGTATTTCTCAGTGGTAGGATCATATTGATCTCATTTTGTACCAAAAATTGTATTTGATACTGTGGCCTATTTGGGCATTTGTAAGCACTAAGATCAAGTCTAGCTTGCTTTTTTTGGCATCTAGCAACTGTAAACGCACTAAATATAAAGTGTCAAATCAGATATTTCTTGGGGGGTTTTTTGATTGAGTGATTTGGGGGGGTAATCTTGCAGTGATTGCTTGCATTTTTTTGCTTGGTTTGTGTTCTTACAATGGGGAGATCTCAAATTGAACCCCTAAATCCACATAATTATGCTACATGGAGAAAATCAGTAACAAACTATCTCATGATGAAAGGTCTAATAGGTCATCTAAAGGACACAATTCAAAAACCTACTGATGCTAAAGAATTGGCAATGTGGGAGATTGATCGTGAGAAAACACTTGGATGCATATGTTCATTAGTCTCATTTGATTTGCAGTTTCATATTGAATCATGTAATACACCTAAAGAAGTATGGGAGACTTTTGAGAAATTGTATGGCAAAACAGATAAGATTAGAGGCTATCAGATTGATAATGATTTGATGAATCTTGATCCTAAAAGTTTTGACCACATCCAAGACTACATCTCCAAAATCAAGCAACTAAGAACACAATTGAAAGAATGCACTATTGAAAAAGAGGATTTACAGTTGATTAGAATGTGTTATCCAAGCTTGGTCCTGAGTATTCATGTTGTTTCTGGCTTTCATACCCATCGACTTTCTATGGGAGCATCATATGTTGATCCTAAGTTTGATGACTTTGCAAATCTCCTAATCCAAGAGGAAGCTAAGTTAATGAACATGGGTCTAATCAAGTCTTCCAAACCACAAGCATTGGTGGCAAATGAGTCTAAGGTACAGAAAGAATCAGGGAATCTTGATAAGAAGCAAAATAAGAAAAAGAACAAGCCACATAAAGAATCAGAATCCTCATCATCAAAAGGAGAAACATCAAAGAAGGAGAGACCTTTTTGTGCATATTGCAAGAAGGATGGACATGAAGAACACTATTGTTATAAGAAGGACATAGATGAGTTGAAAAATCTTCTCAAAAAGAATCACATTGATTTGCCTTCTAGAATGTCTAAATCTTCTTCTCCTTCTACTTCAAAACAGTCTAAAAAGGACAAAAGTCAAACATATATATCAGGATATAAAGGACAAGCTCTTTGTGCTCATTCAAGTCCAGGATCAGGGAGATGGCTTCTAGATTCAGGAGCATCACATCATATGGCATCTTCACAAACTATCTTCTCTTCATTTCAGCCTTGTTCTATGTCTCCTATCTTGATGGGAAACAATACATACATGAGTGTAATAGGGAAGGGATCCATTAGCATTGGGGAGAACACTTTTCAGGATGTCTTGTGTGTTCCTCATTTGACGAACAATCTACTTTCCATATATCAGATTACACATGGTGGAGATGGGAGAACTGTGGAGTTCACTCGATTCAGTTATCATTCTGTGACTTGGAGACTAGAGATGTCATTGCATGGGGTGGTTGATCATTCATCTCGGTTGTATTCCTTTGCACAGTTTGCTTCGGATGATGACTATGTTCCTTCGACTGTTGATCATATGAACCATGATTCTGAGGAGACATTTGGCTTTTTGAACTTGGGCATACTCACATCAGATCCAGTCCTTGAGCCATGCACTTCATCTCCTCCATCGATTGTTGTACTTGATGATACTTGCGATTCAACAGTTTTGGCTCCTAGTGATTCAGTGCAGCAGAATATACATTGTCTTCCAGATATGGCTACTTTGGATGATTTCCTAATAGGTATTTCAGAATTGTTTGTGGAGTCTCATCTTTCTAATTTGGAGGACACCATTGATGAGATACATCTTCTCTTTGATGAAGATGCACCTTCTTCAGTTGTTGTGAGGGAACACTTTGACCCTCTTGTTCATTCTCTACATGATCATTCTTCACAGATTGGCGTGAGTGTGGATACTTTTGGACAACATTTGGAGGAGGCTTCTTTGTCTTTAGAGGGGATATCTTTGTCTTTGGATAGTGCTCTACATTCATCTCTACTAGATGTTGGGTTTTCCTCTTCAGCAGTGTGGCCTAGAACGCCTGATTGGAGTGGTTCAGCTTTCTGCATCGACATGGAGACACTTGGGCATGCTTCAGAGACAACATCATCGCACATCATACATCTTGACATCCTGCATACATCCTTGGTTTTGTTTCTTCCTAAGGGGAGGAACGTTGTTCGGCGAGATTGGATCATCTTCAGCATTCAATGTCGAGCTTCTACCATTCTTGCAGGAGACTCAACATTGAGGGGGGGCTGCCTTGCTTCTCTTCTACTTCTCTCTTATGGGGGGGTCTTTTTCCTCACATGGGGTTTTTACCTTCTCATTCTTCATTGAGAGCATTTCTATTTTGTATTTCATCTCTCTTTTGAGGGGGAGTTTTTCCCATGAGGTTTTCTCCCTTTTCTCGCTTGTGAGAGATTGCATTGTGTGTACATGGGTACCTAACATGGCCTAGTAGCCGGGACCCATCTTGCATTGTTTGCATTTGTGCACTACTCCCTAAATTGCACTTAAGGGGGGGTGTTGGTGTAATTAAATATCTTGTACCTTGTCCTAGGTCATAATTACACCTTAGTTAAGTTTCCTTAGGGACCACATAGGAGGTTGTTGGAGATTCTCCACTTTTGGTGGACTTGACATGTCATACCTCATCACTTCCACCTTTTGTGGACACATCATGTGATTATCTCTCCATCTTTGGTGGAGTGATAAGTTTTACTAGTTGTCTCATGTCATAAGATTCTGACACTTGTCATAATCTTATGCCCTTCTATGTTCTCACCTTGGCTATATAACCAAGGGGTCTCTCTCATTTGTAAGCAATCATAATCAGCATATCATACTAATGACATTGAATACAGTTTATTCTTGTCATAATCTTTCTCTCTTTCTTGTGCTTTCCATTTGGTCCATAGATCTTGGGTGGCAGCCATAGCCAATTCTAATAGATATCTATCATGATATTTTATCATTGTAGAGTCGTTACTTTATAATGTCAAATACAAGTGTTCATTATTAGAAAGATCGTCACCTTTCAATAATGTACATAGGGGGAGTAGGCCCATAAAGTCATGGAGTCACACACATGACAAAAGAGTTTACACATTAAACATCTTTATATATTAGTACAATTTATAAACAATTTGTATTTCAAACATAAATAACAAATTACATTTCAACCATACCAAGTTTCTTCTTGAAGTGCTCTACCTTGATTCGGGAGAGAGCTTCAGTGAGAATGTCTATGCGTTTGATCATTTGTACTAATATACTCCAAGTGAATCACTTTCCTTTCCACCATATATCTCTTACATAATGATAGGGGATCTCAATGTGCTTAAGATCTATCATGAAAGATAGATTCTGAGAGAGTTTGATGCACATCCGATTATCACAATGAATAATTGTAGGATTCAAAGGGCTCACCAAAGAGTCCTACAAGCAATTTACGAAGCCAAACTGCTTCTCTTGCTCCCATTGAGGCTGCAATGTATTCAGCTTCTGTTGAGCTCTGTGCAACTGAAGATTGTTTTCTACAAATCTAGGAGATCATAGCTGATCCTAAACTAAAGCAACATCCTGATGTGCTTTTCCGATCGGTTACACTTCCAGCCCAGTCTGAATCAGAGTACCCATGTAGATCTAGTTGATCATTCTTGTAAAGAAGACCATATCCAATAGTGCCTTGAAGATATCTCAAAATATGTTTCATAACCATTAAGTGAATTTCCTTTGGCTCACACATGAACTGGCTGAGAACATTCACTGCATAGCAAATATCAGGTCTGGTGTTAACCAGATACATCAAGGATCCAATCATCTATTTGTAAAGGGTTGGGTCTGCACACTTGGATTCTGCTGCTACTTCTTTCAATTTGTGAAGGTTGGTTTCCATAGGTGTAGACATTGGTCTACAATCCAACATTCCATATCTCTTCAGAATATCAATAGTATACTTCCCTCGGTTTAGTATAATGCCCTCTGATTTCTGCCATACTTCTAAACCTAGGAAGTAGTGTAGAATGCCCAAGTCTTTCATGTCAAATTCAGAAATTAGATCTTGCTTCCCTTGAGCAATGAGGTGATCTTCTCCTGTTATCAGTAGGTCATCAAGATATAAAATAATTATTAGCATATCACCTTTGATTACCTTGAAGTAGAGATTGGATTCAGCATCATTCTTGGAAAATCCTAATCCCAAGAGATAGCTCTCAATTCTTTCATACTAGACCCTGGGAGCCTGTTTAAGTCCATAGAGGGCTTTCTTAAGTCTGCATACATGTGAGTCAGGTTTATGTATCACAAAAACTTCAGGCTATTCCAAATAGACTTCTTCTTCAATGGTTCCATTTAGGAAGGCAGTTTTCACATCCATTTGATGGATCTTCTAACCTTTAGCTGCTGGAATGGCTAACACTGCTGTCACTGATGTGTAACAGGAAACAGGTGCAAATGTTTCTTCGTAATCAATGCCTTCGTTTTGAGAAAAACCTCTTGCCACAAAACGTGCTTTATGTTTTTCTATACTGCCATCAACAACATGCTTGATTTTGAAGAGCCATTTGGAAGAGACAACATATTTCTCTTTTGGTCTAGGCACTATATCCCATACATCATTCTTTAGAATAGATTGATATTCCTCTGTCATTGCATCCTTCCATGCTTGATGTCAGAAAGCTTCTGTAACACTGATAGGTTCTGAGTTTATGATGTTGTTCATTAGAGCAACATAGCTAGAGAAACGTTTGGGTCTTTTACTCTCCCTGAACGTTCCTTTGGGTGCTGCATGATCCTCTGCTTCTTTGATCATCTTCCTGGCCCAAAGTGGTCTCTTTCTGCTATTGTCATTTGAATTCTCATTTGAAGTAGAAGAAAGTTCATGTGGCTTTTCCTCAGGATGCTCCCTTTGAATCTTAGGAGTAGGTTCCATTTCAGGTACTCTAGGGGAATAGGTTTCTGTCTCACTAGAACTTCTTGCCCTCTTGAATGCAATGTTTTCTTCAAAGATAACATCTCTGCTCAATTCAATTTGATTCTACCTGGGTATGAATATCCTGAAGGCCTTGGAGGTTTCACTATAACCCATAAATATCCCTTTCTTTCCGGAAGGTTCAAGTTTGAATCTCTTCTCCTTGGGTACATGAATATAGACGGGGCAACCAAAAATCCTAAAGTGACTAATGTCAGGTTTTATGCCGGTGAAGGCTTCTTCAGGAGTTTTGTTATCAAGATGAGAATGAGGATCTATTTTGGATGTAGACAGCAGTCCTAGAGGCTTCTGCCCAGAAAGAGGTTTCAATGTTTTGGTCAAGCAACATTGCTTTGGCAACTTCTACAATGGTTCTATTTTTTCTTTCAACAACCCCATTTTGTTGAGGGTTGTAGGCCAATGTGAACTTCCTCTTAATTCCAACATTCATGCAGAATTCCTTAAAAATTTCAGAGGTGTATTCTTTCCCATTGTCTGTCCTTAAGGTTTTTATTTTCTTCCCGGAGAAGTTTTCTGTAAGTGCTTTGAACTCTTTGAACCTTTTGAGGATTTCTATTGACTCTTTACACTTAAGGAAATAGATCCAGGTTTTCCTAGAGAAGTCATCTATAAATATGACATAGTATAGAAATCCTGCTTTAGAAGGTACAAACATGGGTCCACATAAGTCAGAGTGAACTAGATCTAATACATTTAGGGTTTTGCTCAAACTATTGGGAAAGGATCCCTTTGTATTCTTTCCTAAGGCACAACCTTTACAAGTTCCTTCATGAGATGGTTTTAACTTAGGTAAGCCTGTTACAAGTTTTTCCATAGAAGGTAGGGCATGAAAATGAAGGTGTCCTAATCTTCTATGCCAAATCTCATTTGACTCAAAGGTGTCAAGGGTAAGGGCTTGTTTAACTTCAGTGCAAAGTTTGTAAAGGTACCCTTGTCTTACAACTATGGTTTGGGCTTTCTTGATAGTTGAGTTTTTAGGCCATGCTATAACTTTTCCATCCATAAATGTAACCCTATATCCATTGTCTTCAAGGGCAGAGATGGATATTAGATTCCTCTTTATTCCAGGTACAAATAAGACTCTAGTGAGTTGAAGGGAGAGACTAGATTTCAATGTGATGGAACAAGTTCCAACCCCTTTTACTTGATGTGTAGAGTCATCCCCAATTGTTACATCTTCATCAGACTCTTTAGTCATAGTGTCTAAGTGTTCTCTAAACCCTGTGATGTGCCTCGAAGAACCACTATCAATCACCCAGTTGTTGATATTGTTAGATACTTGACTAGATAAGGCTGAATAGAACACAAAGTTCTCAGATTCATGATCTGAATTTGTCTTTCCTACTTTGTAAAAAGATGCTTGTTGCTTTGATCTGTCAGGGCACTTCATTGCATAGTGGCCATATTGATCACATCTAAAGCATTGCACTTGAGAGATGTCTTTCTTTTTAGAAGATCCCTTTCCATTGGAATTTCTCTTTCTTTAAAAATATCCTTTCTTGTAGGAGTTTTTCTTATTCCTTTTATTAGACAATGTGTTGAGTACATGAATGTCTTCATCTATGTTTTTCTGTTTGTTTTCTTTTGAGGAGAGTCTTGTTTCTTCTTGATGGCAGTCAGATCTTAGCCTGTCAAACTTAGGGAGTTTAGATCTTGCACTTATTCCTTGAACAAATGACTCCCATGATTTTGGTAGGCCTCCTAGTGCAATTAGAGTTAACTCTTTGCTATCAATCTGATATCCAATTGTGGATAATTGATCCCTTAGTTCAATAATCCTTTGTTTATTTGAGCATTGTTGATTTTCCTTTTTAATGCAAGAGTCCTGTAGGTGTTGTTGATCTCATAGGTACTCTCAAGAGATTTGTACATATGGTATACAGTTTCATGTTTTGCTAGGATAGGCACTATGTGATCCCTAACTGCATCTACTAGGATTTTCATGGCCTTTTCATTGTTTTCAATCCATTGAGTTTTCTCAGGTTCAGCCTCTGGTTCCTTTTTATTTTCTTTCACAAGTGAGTCTAGTTTATTCTCTCTAAGGATCATCATGATTCTAAATTTCCATGATGTGAATTTGTCTGCTCCTGCAAGACGATCTTCAAATCTGATCACACTTGACATTATGAAGAATGTGAAGTGAATTCGATTTTTTTTAGGAAATACGAATTTTCTAGAGTAATCTGAAATCTAGATTTGATTTGGATTCACACAATGTGGCTCTGATACCATGTAAATGTAATAAAATCTTCTATCAAATTGAGAGACTAAGGGTTCTAAAGAGATTCTAATTGTAAGAATTCTACTAAAAATCTAAGTTAGATTTTTGATTTCCAGATTTTATTTATACTGAATGTGCTGATTGTAGAACATTAATAATTTTTTATGTTTTGCATATCAAGAGTGGAATCACCTTTTGTATGTAAGAAGACCCGCCTCCAAGGGATGTGTCTCTTGAGAGGATGTGTCTCCACATGTGGAGACACATCTGCTCAAGGGACGTGTCCCTTTGGGCGCGCGGGTTTCTCTTACAACCGATAATCATTCGGTTAAACAAACTTAGCATATACACCCTCACACATGGCAGATATATTATATGAATTCTGAATTTTATCCAATGGGAAATTTGAACATCATTTATATAAATTCGATTTTATACATGCTTTATAAAATTCAATTTTTACTTATTTCTAGAAATATTAAACATGAAGAGCAATTGATCTTATATAAATGATGACGATGCTTATACCAATCATTGTTTATATATGACCTAAGCTACCATTCATCAACAATTGCATTATCTATCTTGGCATAAATTAAACTTAGGGTTTCCTATCATTTGATGCCATTCATGCTTGATTGACTTCTTTCAAATTCCATGACTTGTGCATTAATGAAGTTGTCCACTTCTTCCAATCAATCAACAAACATATTGTTGGAGCAGTTATAATGACTAATTTCATTTTCTGTGCCACAATAAAATCTTCCTAACTAGAAGTTCCACAATTTTCTACCTAGTAGTTGTCAAAACAAATCTTTAAATGTTGGGGCATTGATCATGCCATGATCCGTCAGTTAACATTTAAATTCCTTGAGTTACTTCAACCAATCATCAATTGCCACATGTAACTTAAGGACACTTGTCATATGCCATACCTTTTGGGGGTCGGGGATCGAGGATCGCTAATCCCTCTTATCACTTACTTGCAATGCATTGCAGGACTTAAGAAACAAGACCAAACACCTAATTCTGACGCCTTTATTCACCTGTCGGGGTTCGTCCATTGGCCTTACCCTTTACCTTCTACCTTCCTTCATTCCATTGCAAACCAACACTCTAGCCTTTGAACTCTAAAACATTCATAAGGTTGTTGGATGTCGAGGTTCACCCTTTCATCTTACTGCTTACCAACATTTCAGTAAGGCATAAGCAACCTTTCTGAACTGTGATGCTCGAAATTGTCCTTCGCAAAATTAGAATTTTAAACCCTTTCGGGTGTCGGCCTTCAGGCTATTTGTTTATCGCTTACTTACCTTTTGGTAAGGCATAAGCCAACCTTTTGATGTTTGACGCATGACTCCTTCTTTGACTTAACACATTCGAACTTCCTTTTCCTTTGTGCAATCGACATGAGGTATGGTCGAAGTCTGAAGTCTTAAACCTTTCAGACTTTACAAAAACTTTCTTCACTTCCTTTGAGGCATTTAGTAAGAGGTATGACTGAAGCTCAAAGTCTAAAACCTTTTGGACTTAGCTTAACTTTTTTGCATTTCTTTGAGGCATTCAATATAAGGTATGACCAAATCCTGATGTCTGATGTCTGATCACCTGCAATATATGGTAAGCCTCAAGCTCGAAGTCCAAAGCCTGATCAGACTTGGCATAAAAGGGATAACTCTTTCCTTCTCTAGCAAGCGATATAAGGTATGTTTGAGGCCCGATGCCCAAACTTCTAAAACTCTTCAAGGTTTGCATTAATGATGCCCTTTTTCATCAATCAATAATTTTCCCGTATGATATAACTTAGATATCCTTTTGACATCAATGACAATCAAATTGCCAACACATCTCACCATGTATGTCATGACACAACATATTTCTCTATCTTTCTTCTCCTTAGAATGACCTATGCTCCTTTGTGTAGCACACGTCATTCTAAGGGGGGCTATCATATCTAGATTATTATTTTTAAATATGTGTCTTAAAAATCAGTCTTATGATCTCATCGTCTAGCTTGGGGAAACTTGACAAGACGTGTCTCATCTCTTTGTGATAGGGGTTCTCCTCCTTGTGGGATTTTTTTTTATCACTCATCTTTTTGTGATAGGGGATCTCCTCTTTTGTGAGGTTTTTTTTCTATCATCCATCTTTATATTTGCTTTCTGTATGGTCTCTAACATAACACAACTTTCTAGCCATACCTATTAGTGCTATATTTTTATCTAATCAAAATTTATCATGTATATTTTTCTCTTTTTCACCTAACATGTTTGTGGTGAGATTGCAGTTAGCTTTGTAGGATAGAAGACCCATATCATCTTCATGTCCTAGCTCAACTTCTCAATTATATATCAAATTGAAGACCTGCATCCTCTTCATCCTAGGTATATTCTCTTCAACCTCTTTCTCTATACTTTAGCTCACATCTATTAGAATACATATGCTCACTAAAGTGGGGTCCAATTATAATGCCAAAAATTATATCCTATACAATTTCACATTCCATAAATCTCCCTTTTAGATTAATTAAATTCGGTAATGCAATATACCCTTCACCTAACCTTAATTTTGTTATTAACCATTTCATTTTCAGTTGTTCAAGTGAAATTTTATCATAGATGACTGTGCATTGTGCATACGTTTGTGTGTAGTGGGAACATTCCAAAAATATTCTTGACTGTGTAGTTGTTGGGATGCGATACTTCTGTTAGGGTTAGATGACATATATCTAACAAGTTAAATGCATATTTAATTAATAAACAGAGAAATAAAACACACATAAAAAAATAACACAGAGAATTTAACGCGGTTCACCCAATTTGGGCTACATCCACCAAACTGCAACCATCCAATGATTTTATTATCTAGTGAAAAACTTATTACAATCTTGCGAATAATTTCCTTTTTCATACACTACAACTCCCATCTCGACCCCTTAGAACAAGCTTTTTAGAAGCTTCCAGAAATTAGGGTTTTACAAAGTCGGTTTTCTTCTTTGTCGGTGACCCCAATGAGGATACATGATGAGTGTACAGTAGAGCATGATCAATCACCACATACGAACAATCTCCCACTTAGAGACTGATCCTGGATGACACCGCTGCACTTACAACTCCCACTAGAAATAAGCACCTTGGACCTTGCTGCTCTGTTATACTTGAATTCAACCTTGAAGGTCAATTGAAGCTGAAGAGGAGCTCAAATTCTCCCTTCTCACCACCTTCATAAACATATCCGCTAGACTGACATCTGTATGTATCTTTTCCAGCTTCACCTGTCCATCCTCCAAAACTGACCGAATGAAATGATATCTCAACTATATGTGTTTAGTTTTAGAGTGCAAGGCAAAATTATTTGCAAGATGTATAGCACTCTGGCTGTTTGTAAACAAGCAATTTTCCGCCTCTGTTGCAGCAACATACTCTGCCTCTGTGGTGGATAAAGCAACCACCTTTTGCAACTGAGAAATCCAACTCACTGCTATCCCACCAATTGTAAATACATAACCTGTGGTACTCTGCCTGGTATCAATATCCCCTACCAAATTGAGTCAACATAGCCTTTTAAATCAGTATTAGAGCCCCCAAAATATAAACATTTTTTGGATGTGCCTCTCAAATACCTGAGAATCCGTTTTACTGCATTCTAATGCTAAACACCGGGATGACTCATATACCTACTAACAACTCCTACAACATGTGTAATATCTGGTCTTGTGCATACCATGGTGTACATTAAACTACCTACAGCTGAAGCATATGGTACCTTGGACATTTTTTCTTCCTCCTCTTGTGTCTTTGGACTCATATCCTTAGTCAATTTAACATGACTGAGAAAAGGTGTGCTAATAGCTTTTGCATTCTCCATATGAAATCTCTGCAACACCTTTTCAACTTAATCAACTTGAGATAAAAACAATTTTCTATTTTTCCTATCTCTTGTAATCTTCATACCAAGGATTTGCTATGCTTCCCCCAAATCCTTCATAGCAAATGAATTTGCTAACTGTTGTTTCAACTCCTTTATGTGATTCATGTTAGACCCCGCTACAAGCATATCATCAACATATAAGCATAAAATAATGTAGTTATCATCATCTAACCTCTTAAAATAAACACAATGGTCTGAATTACATTGACTATAGCCATGCTCAACCATAAAGCTATCAAATTTAATATACCATTGCCGAGGTGCTTGCTTCAAGCCGTATAAACTTTTCTTCAATCTACACACTAGTTTCTTCTTACCTTTGACCTCAAATCCTTGTGGCTGTTCCATATATATTTCCTCTTCCAAATCACCATGGAGAAAGGCTGTTTTAACATCAAGCTATTCTAAATGCAAATCTTCAGCAACCACAATACTTAAAATAGTACGAATAGAAGTCATTTTAACAATCAGAGTAAAAATCTCATCAAAATCAATTCCTTTTTCTGTGCAAATCCCTTTACAACTAACCTGGCTTTAAATCTTTTCTTACCTCCATCCCCCTCTTTCACCCTATAAACCCATTTGTTTGGTAAAACCTTTTTACCTGTAGGAAACTTGCATAATTCCCAAGTCTAATTTTTCAACAAGGAGTCCATTTCTTCTTCCATTCCATGCTCCCACTGAACCTTGGTATCCACCTGCATAGCTTCATCATAACATTTTGGTTCACCAATGTCAGTTAATAAAATAGAATACAAAGAGGGAGAAATTTTTTCTGGAGGTCTACTTATCCTTGAAGATCGTCTAACATTCACTGGAGTTTGTGGTAGTTGTTGTTGCTGTTGTTGCAGAGCATGAGGAACCATTGGAACATTGTTGTTTCGTGTATCATCCAACACTACATAATCATTTTCTTTCTTCTCATGCTTCTACAATAGATCTTTGTATAACACTTTCTCATTGAATATGACATCTTTGCTTCTCACAATTTTCCGATTTTCAAAATCGAAAAGCCTATAACCAAATTCATCAATTCCATATCCAACAAATATAAATTTTTTTGATTTTGCATCAAGCTTTGTTCTATTTTCAGAATCTACATGTGCAAATGCTTCACAACCAAATGTCTTGAGAAAAGAATAACTCACCTTCTTACCTGTCCATGCTTCCTCTGGAATACCACAACCCAAAGGATTAGAGGGACCTTTATTGATTAAATAAACAACAGTGTTTACAACCTCTGCCCACATATTTAAAGGTATCCCAACATGCAATCTCACAGTCTGTGCATGCTCCATTATTGTTCTGTTCATGCGCTTAGCCACTCCATTTTCCTGTGGAGTCCTTGGAACTATTTTCTGCCTATGAATACCATTAGAGGAACAATAATCTTCAAAATCTTTGTTGCAATACTCACCACCATTATTAGATTTGAGACATTTTAACTTTTTACCTATCTCATTTTCAACCAAGCTTCTCCATTTCTTAAAGGTTTCAAATACATCAGATTTATGTCTAAGGAAATAAATCCATACCTTCCTTGTTGCATCATCAATAAAAGTGACATAATACTGAGAGCCACCGAGAGAACATACTTGAGATGGTCTCCATACATCTGTATGCACAAGCTCCAATTTCTCACCTTTATTTTGCTTCCCATCCTTGAGAAAACTAACTCTCTTTTGTTTTCCATACACACAACTTTCACATAATCCATATTAATGCATTTTAGACCTGGTAAAACATTCTTTGAATGAAATACTTTCATACCTTTTGTAGTCATATGCCCAAGTCTATTATGCCATAGTGCTGATTCATAATCCATAGCAACTGTTTGATTTTCTGATTGCTGAACTGCAGGAACTGTTCCTGAACATTGATTTTTATCTGCAATAGCTAAAGTAGAAAGAACAATATGACTTGTACAAATATATAATGTTCCTACTTTCACACCTTTTGCTACCACTAAGGCACCTTTTGTAACCTTCCAATTTCTATCATTAAATGTAACAACACAACCTTCATCATCTAGTTGCCCTGCTGAAATTAAATTTTTTTTGAACTTTGGAATGCACCTTACCTCATGTAGTAGCCAATGATTCCCATTCTACAACTTAATCTTGATTCTTCCCTTTCCAACAATTTGACAGGGTTTGTTATCTCCCAAATAAACTAGCCCAAAATCGCCTTGGACATAATCAAGAAAATAACTTCTATGGGGCGTAGCATGAAATGAAGCCCCTGAATCTACACCCAAGAATCGTCAGCGTTATCAAGAGAAAGAATCAAAGCATCCTCATCAGATTTATTACTTACCACAATTTCCTCTTTACTTCCTTCCTTTTTGTCTCCTTCTTTATTTTTCCAAGACCAACAATCTTTCTTTAAATGAACCGACTTACCACAGTACCAACAATCCTTCCTTTCTCTAGATTGGGACCTTTTTTCCTTTTATTTTCCTTGTGACTTCCCATGATCTCCAAAATTGTTTCCTCTCTCCTTTGTTCTACCCCTGCTTTCTGCATTCAAAACACTACCTGATGTGGATGTTCCACCTAAGCTTTTCCTATGAATTTCCTCACTCAAAATAACACCAACAACATCATCAAACTTCAATGTATTCGAACCAGAAACATAATTACTAACAACCATTACCAAGCTATTCCACCTTTCAGGAAAAGAACATAGATTCAAAAGAGCCCTAACTTTTTCATCAAAGTTTACATTTACAAAAGTTAATTGACTGGTAACCATATTAAACTCATTTAAATGATTAGCAACTGATCCACCTTCTAACATTTTCATATTAAATAAACGCTTCATAAGAAATACCTTATTAGAAGTGGAAGGCTTTTCATATAAATTTTCTAGGGTTTCCATGAAATCTTGAGTTCTCTTTGCTACTGTAATATTGAATGCCACCAATTGTGTAAGGCATAAACGAATGGATCCCAGTGCCTTTCTGTCTAGAAGATTCCAATCCTCATCACTCATTGTTTCTGGTTTCTTGGCTGTTCCTTCCAACGGCCTCCATAAATCCTTCTGATAGAGATAATCCTCCATTTGCATCTTCCACAACTGATAGTTCTTCCCATTGAATTTATCTACCTTCAATTTACCTTTGTTTGCCATTGCTCCCACTTAATTGTGAGACTCCCACTCAACCGTGAGACCTTCCGGCATATGATAACTGAAAACAACCCCGCTCTGATACCACTTGTTAGGGTTAGAAGACAGATATCTAACAAGTTAAATGCATATTTAATTAATAAATAGAGAAACAAAACACACACAAAAAAATAATGCAGAGAATTTAACGCGGTTCACCCAATCCAGGCTACATCCACCAAATCGTAACCATCCAATGATTTTATTATCTAGTGCAAAACTTATTACAATCTTGCGAATAATCACCTTTTTCATATATTGCAACTCCCATCCTGACCCCTTATAACAAGCTTTTTAGAAGCTTCTAGAAATTAGGGTTTTACAAAGTCGGTTTTTTTCTTTGTCAGTGACTAAGAGAAAAAAAATGGGATTTTTTTTCTCGGGGGCTGCGGCCTCCGAACCCCCACTTTTCGGAGGTTGCTGCCCCCGAACCCCCACCTGGGGATTGGCCCAGCCTCAGAACCTCGCGACCTCGGCGAGGATACATGATGAGTGTACAATATAGCATGATCAGTCACCACATACCAACAACTTCCCACTTGCCTATGGTGTAATGCCTCTACATCTTGCAAGCGCACCAAAAACATCCCTTTGCATCCCTATATCCCTTTCAAACCTCCCATTTTTTCATCTCTTCAATCAATCTCAGCCTATATTTCTCATTCTCACATTCTTCTCCATCCTCAAGCACTCTAATCACTCTCACTCTCTCATTCTCTCAAATTCTTTCACTTTGGCTCTCTACACCAACACTTTGGTATTCTTGGCACATATAAGATGTTGCATGCTCTTCCTTTCGACATCACTCTCTTGCTAAAGGGAGGGTAACTATATTCTCCTTATATTGCATTATATATTTATATTGATAGCATATTATTATTCTAGAATGTCTATTTTCTTCATATCGTCTACTATCTTTTATCTCTATCTATCTGGATGTTCGTGGAGGTGGGAACACCTACGTGGGGTTTGACTAAGACAAGCCCCTAAAATAGCCCCAACCATTTTCTCATTTTCATGTGTGTAGGTTTTGAAGTTGTAACTTTGTGAGAGGCTTCATTTGTGGACCTCTTATGAGTGTCTCCTTTCTTCTTTTCCATTATGTCATTTTCTTTTATTTCATGTAGTTTATGAGATTTTTTGTTGTTTTGTCTATCTCTGTTATTCTATCATTGTAGCACACTAGATTGAGAATTTTAGTCACCAAATAGTCAGTAGATTATGTAGACACTAAAAAATGTCTTAGTCTATGAGCGTCATTTTTCCATTGTATTTTAATTATTGTCTTTGATCACATTCCTCTATTAATTAAATAACTTGTTTTTTTAATTAATTCATTTCTTGATCTTCATTCTCCTCAGATCAATCAAATAAATTAAGTATTTATTTAATTGTGCCGTTAACACTCTTTCCCTATATAATTAAATAAATTATCATTTATTTAATTATTTGCACTTCATTATTTGTCTATAGTTAAATAATTAATCTTTATTATTTATCTATTCATTAATCTTTTCGTCTTTCTATGGTTAAATAATTATTAAAACTATTTGACTCCCTCTTACCACTTTTCCTCTATTCAATAGTTAATCCGACTCAATTATTTAATCCCTTTTTCTATTTGCCTCTATATTTGCATAATAATTTTAAATTAAATATCCATTTCCCTCTCTCCATAAATAAATAATCTAAAGTGATTATTTGTTCCTCTATATCTTTTGAAAAATTAAATAATATGGTCAAAGATGCCTTCCATGAATTAAATAATTTTATTTAATTCCTCCACTACCTTCCCCCCACTTTATCTTTTTGAATCTAGTCCATTGATTTCCTCTGGTCTCCAAAGAATCTTGGCCATCCATTCATAGCCATCCCTAGCCCACTACTTTGTGGTGAATGAATCCTCCACCGTTGATCTTGGCATCTTTCTAGAAGATCGATTTCATCTGTCCATTTAAAAATATTTTCTATAAAAGGTCTTCTCCTCCATTTTGGATTTACAACCACATTCTCCAACATTCATGCTACCATATCACTATCACTTGTAGGTATTCAAATACTTAGAAATTGAGGGCAAGCTTACAAAAGCATATTTGAGGAGAAGCAAGGGAGATAACTAACCATGATAGAGGAGTTTTCTTTTATTCCTTCGTTCTTGTTTACTCTCTTTGATCATTTGTACTCTCTTGTTTAGATTTTAGAATTGGGCTTAGATCTTAGGTAGAGTGGTTGCTACTTGGTCTTAGCTATTTTTCATTTCGAATTTCCCTATCTTACATTGGTGAACCTGATGTGAACCTTACGAAATTTGCAGAGAAACCCGTGTCTTTGTTTTTTTTTTTTTTTGGTGTTGTAGGTTCATGAGCCGCATTTGTGAAGAACAACGATACAACTAAAGGCAGAATGATGAAAATTTGAAAAATTCCACAACTAAAGGGTCTTGAGCTGCAATCGAAAAAAGTCAGAGAAACGCAATTGATAAAACATGAGCTGCATTCACTGTACGACAGTCTGCTATCAACAATTCTTGAGTCACATTTGTGAGCCGCAACTGTTAAGGTATAACTTTTTTGGCTTTGAGTTTTCCTTTAGTTTTTATTTTTGGGTTTGCTTTAGGTTAGGGTTTTTGGTTAACTAATATCTTATTTTCAACATGTGGCTCTCATCAAGGAGATCTAACTTGTGGTTTTGCAAGGTTTTTGCTTGTTTTTGTTGAAAGTAGAAAGCATTTTTGGTTTTAACACACTTCATGAGAATCTAAAATGAACAATCTACATTATTACATTCATGGGGATCTAAAATGAAGAACAATCTACATTTTTACATTCACGGGGCTCTAAAATGAACAACAAACTGCATCTATACAATCATGAGGTTTAAAATGAACAAAAAGTTGTATCCTTCACTCATTTGGTTTTAAAATGAACAACTTTTCTTATCACACTCATTGGGTATAAAATGAACCACAACTTGCATTTGAGTATTTTCATAGGTAGGCACATTTCAATTTGGGCTAATTAATGAATGATTGTCTACTGTGTTTGGTGCACTTGCACACTTTTTGTAAGTAGATCCCATAAGGTGTAGTGAGAGTATCCTCTCCCCTTGTGATTTGTATAATCTTGGGTGAAGAGAAATCAAATCTTATTTATTTTTTTCAGCTGGGCCTTCCTAAGAGACACATCTGTACATAGAACTTGAAGGCAACCCAAGCCGATTTTTCCCCCAAACTGGTATATAAAAGTCTTAGGCAAAAGCCAAGGGCAAACTACCATTAGCTTTCGTTGTACAATTTCATTCCAAAAGTGAAAGCTACCCACATTGCTTACATGTGGTATTTTTAGTACCACTAGTAGGATTGGTTAAGGCCTTAAGTGGCTTGTTGGATGCTTGTGTAGTGGCAAGTCCTCGAGTTGTGACTAGACACCATTTTAGTAGCCACCCTTATTGATTGACTTATCTTTGAATCACTCTCAGTGCAAGGGTGTAGCACCACACCCTAAAAGTTACTCACCATATGGCTCCCTTGAGTTGAGATGGGAATCCTCGGCATAGTATAAGTTACTTGTTTTTAATTGTAACTTTCCAGGGAGAGGGTGATTTGGGTTATCCTTCTATTCTAGGAGACCCCTATCTGTCCACTCTCTCAAAGACAAAGTGTTATGGTGAATGTACCTTTGTCGAAGGAGATTCCAAGTTGTGGTCCTAAGCGTCACACCATTGGATATTGAACTTAGGGATAGGCAGTGCTTGATTGTTTTCGATATGTGTTTATATCATTAGAAATTGGGGTGAATAGCCTTCGAAAATACACATGCACATTTCAAAATTTTCATAGTCAATAACCAAACCAATCTATTTTCAAAGTATTTTCAGTGTTTTCATAATATTCTCAGTCACCTTTCACAATTTTTTTGAAATGAAAACCATTTAAAACCATCAAATTTCAAATCAACTCTCTGTTAATCGCATTTGATGAAAATAGACCCACAATTGCAAACTGAGTCACATTTGTTCACCGAAAAAACTGCAATTGATATTCTGCACCGTGTTTGACAAACACAAACTTGCATCTACTACAATTCACTACATCCATTAACCAGAAACCTACATTTTCTAGAACCGCATTTGCATAATAGTAAACCACAATTTCTTGATTATTAGAATTTTAGAGAATACTTGTCCAATCTTGATCCTAATCATCTTGACAAAAATCTTATCATCTGAACCTTAGATTTGAAAAGTTTGATTAGTCTATTTGTATCATTTTCATTTAGGATTTGCATTGTTCATCCTTGCCTAGGATAGATAATATTAAGTTTGGCTTAGGTTGCACATACCTTTGAGCTTTCAGACATAGGAAACTTATCAAGCCTTTGGAAAATTCATGGTTACTTATTCAGATTGTCATTGACCTTTATCATCAACTTATCAATCACCATTATCATCTTTGTCATTGTCCAAAATTGGGTCTCAAACTTGTGTCTTAGTTTAGACTCAGCCTATGAAAATCTCTCAATATTGGTCCTCATAAAGGTCAATGACAATTTGGTTGGTAATCTTGGATCAACATAGCTTGGTTAGCATCCTTTTTCTTAGATCTTAAGGTCCATATCATTAGTATCATTTGACATACCTTAGTCTCACTTAGCTTCATTCTCATACCATATCCTTTGGCCATAAGGTCCTTATCATTATTACATCCCAAACCTTAGTCTTAGTTGCATTATCATTTTCATCCTCATATCCTTAAAATCCAAAAAAGGTCAAAAACATAGCTTAATCTCATATCCCATTTTACATTTAGCATCCTTGCATTATCATATTCACCTTGCAAGTCTTACATGGTTGAAACAAGATCATGAGTAAAAAGAAAGGACATGGATTCCTCAAATGACCTCTTTTCTAGTCCTCCTCATGGCACAAACCTTGGATCAAATTCAAATCAATCCTCACCATCACAAAGAGAGACACCAGTACAAAGAGAATCACTTAATACATTTGATAACCTTGGCTTAAAAAAATTAAACAAATTCCTAACTCCAAAAGATATTGAAAGATCCTCCCAAGATCCAAGAATTATACGCATTGTAGATGAGCTTGTTAGTGCTGATCCAAAAATATTATTTTATGCACTAGCTAAAAAAGGTTCCATACTTCCTCAAGGCTATGATGTTTCTAAACTTGTAGAGGGAGTTACAAAAGGACTAAACCAAGGTTTCACCCAAAACGCATTCTCATTAGGACTAAACCCCTCAAACCCTATGAGTATGCCATTCACAAATCCTCTATTCCAAAATGGTTCAGGGGCACCATGTCAAGTCATGTAAATAAGGTCTTATGTTTGGATTTTGGTGTGTTTTAAGTCTAATTTCATGCAAAAAGGGTCATAATATACCATTTGAGATGTAACTTGAGTCATTTGGGTTGGTTTAGAGTTCATTTTGCAAAGATGTTAATTTTTTCAAAAGTTGTCATATTGCAATGTTGCAAAAATGCAAAAAGTGCAAAATGGGAAGTTCAAGAGTCAAGTTGGTTTTGTTCGGTGGAAAGATAGCTGAAACTGAATGGTCATGTTGTGCAATGTTTTTTAAAAACCTTGGAGAATGTTGGGAGAGAGGTTGGCTATTGTAAAATTGAATTTTGAATATTGAAATCATTGTTTTTCCTACGTTTCATAAAGAAATCTGCTACTCCAAGTAACTGTATGACTCCGTATGTTAGACCTTGATCTATAATGGATTGAATTTTATGGTGGAGTGAACTAAGAACATTTTTTATTTTATTTTATTTTATTTCATCAAGGTAGAAGCATTTTAAAAGCCTTTTTTCTGTAACTAGTTAGGGAAACCCTATTTTGAGGGTTTGAAGTAGAAAAATGGAAATCTAGGCCATTCCACCTGGTGAAATTTGTAATAACTTGGTGGAATGGAATAATTAGGGGTAGGATGATGTTATATGTGGTTTTCAAGAGTAGGGAAGGTGGTTTTATGGAATTTGATTGCTGCCCTAGTTGAATTTGCATGAGTTTTGGCTTGAAATTGATGGCTACAAGTTGGAGTTTTCTTAAAATGTAATGATAAAGGTTGGGAGTTGTTTTGAGAAGCATGTGTAGACCATATAGGGTGTGTTTGATGCATTGGTAAAGTGTGATAGGGCTTGGAACCTTTAGTTTCAATAAACCCTCCTTGTTTCAAGCATGGAATGGCCTAAACAAGGATTTTGAGATTTGTTGAATTTGTGATTTTTCCCATTAATAAAAATTGTGGATTTAGGCCTTTTGTTACCTATTGAGAGTATTGGAATAGAGTTTGGAGGTTTGGGTGAAGGATTTTATAGAGTTGCTTTGGAAAAGTTGCCTAATTGGCTTAAGGGGTAGTGTAGCAACAATTATTTGAGGGTATTTTTCTGAAACAATCTTATCTCCTTTTGGGATATGTTAAGGTAGAGCATAATGGGTGTTTGAAATGGTAATTGGTTTGTGGGTATTCAATTTATTTTGAAAGATATGGCCAGGAAACACTGTATGGGATGCTACAAGGGAATAAGAGTGAATTGGTGAGTTGAACACCAAGTTGGAATTTTGTGGTTGAAAGATTGTTTGAATATGATCCAATTGTGATTGTTTGAAGTTTTCCTCCCTGCTCTGCATCAATTGGTATCAAAGCATAGGTGTTAGATATTTTGGAGGGGAAAAGTTGAAGTTTGAGAAAGGAAAAGTGGTGGATTGAAGGACAAGATGCCTCCTAAAGGATGTGGAGCCCTTGGTAGAGAAATACGATTGTTAAAGGAATCACAAGAAGCACTGTTAGCCAAATTTGCAGCATGGGAGACAAAGCAAAGAAGAGGAAAGGCCACTAAAGAGGAAAGTGACCGAGAGGAAGAGGAAGAGGGTGAGGATGGAAACTCTCCAAGTGGAAGAGTCCAAGGTGATGATTTGGACCCTGATGAGAGAAGGATGGTGAAAATGCTCAAGGCTGTTAGAGGAGATGCTTCTGGTGAGAAAATAGATGTGCTAATGTACAATGAAAAGTTGGATGCTGAAGTTTTATTGGATTGGATAGATGCACTAGATAGTTACTTTGAGTACAAGGAGGTTGCTGAAGAACATAAGGTAAAGTTTGCTAAAACCAAGTTGAAAGGACCTGCTCTTACAAGGTGGAATTATGTACAAGAGGAAAGAGTGAAGAAGGGAAAACAAAAAAATCAGTTCGTGGGATAAGATGGTGTCAAAGATCAAGAGCCAATTTTTGCTAGGTGATCATGCAATACAAACTTTCAAGAGGTTGCAAAGTTTAAAGCAGAAGGATAAGAATGTCATGGCATACACTGAAGAATTTCACAAGTTGATCATTAGGGATGGTCATGTTGAAGATGAAAATGAAAAGACATCAAGGTATATGTGTGGGTTGAGATTTCAAATTCAAGATGAATTAAGTTTGGCTATGCCTAGGATAGTTGAAGAATGTTTTCAATTGGTTGCTAGGGTAGAAGAGCAACTAAAAAGAAGGCAAGAAAGAAAAGGAAGAGGTAGAGGAAGCACTAGTAGAGGAAGAGGTTCAAGGCAATCCTATGAAGACCAAGAAGATGCAAACAAAAGTAAGGACCAAGTTATTGATCAAAGAGGTGGCTTTAGAGGTTTTAGAGTAAGATTTGGACAAGGTAGAGGTTCAAGCTCATTTTCAGGGAGATGTTACTATTGCAATCAGTTTAGGCATCAAGCATGGAAGTGTCAAGAGAAATAAGGTTCTACTTCAACCAGTGGTGATAAGAGAGTTTAGTTGGTGCAAGAGGATGATTGTGAAAGTGTAAATTCTCCTAATTAGCTTGTTGCTCCAAAAGTTGGAGAATCCTTGATGGTGAGAAGAACACTCCTCAAAGCATCAAAAGAGAAATAATCAACACAAAGGAGAACACTTTTCAAGGCCACCTGCAAAAGCAAAGGAAAGGTATGTAAGGTTGTAATAGACTTTGGAAGTACTAATAATATGGTGTCTAATGAAATGGTTGATAAACTGAAATTGGAAAAGGTACCTCATGAAACACCTTATAAAGTGTCTTGGCTGAATGAGAATCAATCTGTTTTAGTGAGTGAACAAGCTTGGGTTGAGTTTAATTATGGTGGATATAAGGAAAAAATACTTTGTGATGTATTGCCTATGGATTGTTGCCATATATTACTAAGAATACCATGATAGTTTGATAGGCATGCAATTTATGATGGTAGACATAATACTTATGCTATTGAAAAGAATGGAAACAGTTTCACTTTAACTCCATTGGTAGAGGATTGTAAAGGACAAGGTAAGGCAAAAAAGGTGATAATGTTGGGTAAGAAAGAGTTCGTGAAAATAGAGGAAGAAAAGAAGATGGAGGTTGCAGCCATTTCAAGGCTTGAAGGTATCAAGACAAAAAGTTTGAAGGATGCTTCAATGTTGAAGGGAAAAGGTGATGGTTTGGTGTCAAAACCTGATAAAGAGAAGGTCAAGAATGAATTGATTGGGGAAATGCAAGAAAGGAATGATAACATCATGATAGGGACAATGCTTTGTTCTTTGATTTCAAAGGAGGCTAGTGGACAGTTAAGTTTGGTCAATACAAAGGTTTGTAGACATGATAAAACAAAGGTCTTAGGGGCAAAGAATTTGGTGGAAGAAATGAAAGGAAAAGGTGAAGTGAGTAAAGGTGAATGACAAGAACATGTAGGTGATTTCAAGTGTGCAACAAGACTAAAGCAAAGAGCAGTTCAAGAAAAAGTTGGTAAAGGTATGTTTGCAGGTGTCCAAGTAAGTTCTACATCAGTTCCAGATGAGGGGAAGGCCAGGAAACATACAACAAGTCAACTTGTGAAGATGGAGCAATATATAGGTGGCAACAAGTTCAATAGTGCAAAGCATGACAGTAATCTTGAATATCCGATCCAGTGGATAGGAGTACCAGATGAGAAGGATTTTTGGAGATCAAAGAGATGGTGTGAACAAGTTGCAATACAGTCCTCAAGGGACTTGAGTTCTTTTCAGTCCGGGTGTATGGTAAAGGGGCACCATGTCAAGTCATGTAAATAGGGTCTTATGTTTGGATTTTGGTGTGTTTTTAGTCTAATTTCATGCAAATAAGGTCATAATAGACCATTTGAGATGTAACTTGATTCATTTGGGTTGGTTTAGAGTTTATTTTACAAAAGATGTTAATATTTTCAAAAGTTGTCGTATTGTAATATTGTAAAAATGCAAAAAGTGCAAAATGGGAAGTTCAAGAGTCAAGCTGGTTTTGTTCGGTGGAAAGAAAGTTGAAAATGAATGGTCATGTTGTGCAATGTTTATTAAAAACCTTGATGAATTTTTGGAGAGAGGTTGGCCATTGTAAAATTGAATTTTGAATATTGAAATAACTATTTTTCCTGCGTTTCATAAAGAAATTTGCTGCTCCAAGTAACTGTACGAATCCGTACTATTAGACCTTGATCCTTAATGGATTGAATTTTATGGTGGAGTGAACTAGGAACAATTTGGATTTGATTTGATTTGATTTCATCAAGGAAGAAGCATTTTAGAAGCCTTTTTCTATAATTGGTTAGGGAAACCTTGTTTTAAGGGTTTGAAGTAGAAAAATGGAAATCTAGGCCATTCCACCTGGTGAAATTTGTAATAACTTGGTGGAATGGAATAATTAGGGGTAGGTTGATGTTATATGTGGTTTTTAAGAGTAGGGAAGGTAGTTTGATGGAATTTTATTTTTTCCCTAGTTGAATTTGCACGAGTTTTGGCTTGAAATTGATGGCTACAAGTTGGAGTTTTCTTAAAATGTAATGATAAAGGTTGGGAGTTGTTTTGAAAAGCATGTAAAGTCTATATAGGGTGTGTTTTATGAAGTGGTAAATTGAAATAGGGCTTGGAACCTTTAGTTTCAATAAACCCTCCTTGTTTCAAGCATGAAATGGCCTAAACAAGGGTTTTGAGATTTATTGAATTTGTGATTGTTCTTATTGACAAATATTGTGGATTAAGGCATTTTGTAACTTGTTGAGTGTATTGGAATAGAGTTTGGAGGTTTGGGTGAAGGATTTTATAGAGTTGCTTTGGAAAAGTGGCCTAATTGGCTTAAGGGGCAGCGTAGCAACAATTATTTGAGGGTATTGTTCTGAAACAATCTTATCTCCTTTTGGGATATGTTAAAGTAGAGCATAATGGGTGTTTGAAATGATAATTGGTTTGTGGGTCTTCAATGTGTTTTGTGAAAGATATGACCAGGAAACATTGTATGGGATGCTACAAGGGAATATGAGTGAATTGGTGAGTTGAACACCAAGTTGGAATTTTGTGGTTGAAAGATTGTTTGAATCTGATCCAATTGTGATTGTTTGAAGTTTTCCCCCCTGCTCTGCATCACAAAACACAAATAAAGGTTCCACACGTAAAAATCAACCCAATAAATCAAGGAGAATTCATATTATTCCACGTAGAGTGCCAAATCAATTTCAAAATGCCAATCAAGGTCCTACACCTTTACTTCAAAACATAAACCAAGGTCTATCATTTTAAAATGCAAATCAAGGACCTAACCCATTATTTCAAAGTGAAAATCAAGGGCCTACACCTCAATTTCAAAACACAAATCAAGGTCCCACACCATCACTTCAAAACACAAATCAAGGTCCAACAATTGAATTTCAAAATGCCAATCATGGTCCAACACCACAATTTGAAAATGCCACATCAACACAAACATGAAATTTGGGACACCAAAATACCAATTCTCATCTCCAAACCAAATTGTCTAGAAACCCAGTAGAATTAATGACTCAACTCCAAATATAATGTTGCACTACTTTTGAGGATATCATTAAAAAACGTGTCTTTATTCAAAAGGCTCTCATGGAAAAAGGACTAGTCAAAGTTTCCAAAGAAACCCCAAAAGCTAATAATGACAAAGGAAAATTTTTGTCTTGAAACCAAAATGTCACTAATGATGGAGTTGTTGATGCAAAAGTGGTAAACAAAGGTCACTCTACCATTTACCTTAAAGGTCCTTCCACATCAAACTCATCAAAAACCCAAACACAAAGTCAAGATCAAACATTGAATGTAGTCCAAAATAATGAACAATGTAGAGGACCTCCATGCACTAAGAGAACATACACTCCCTTGGGTGAACCTATTGAATAAATTCTAAAGAAAAATTTACAATCCAATGTCATTCGGCTTCCAGACTCGAAGAACTATGAACCCACATTGGTGGAATGAAAATGAATACTGTGAATATCACCATGGAAAAGGACACAAAACATCATCCTGATGGACACTCAAAAGTATCATTCAGGACCTTATTGAACAAGGATACATTTTAGTGGATAGCACACAACCTAAAATCATTGCTGATCATACCATATTCAAAACTCCCTTGCAAGACCATGGACAAGAGAAGGCCTTCAGTTCAAATACAATAGTGCTAATTATACCAATGTTTCACATGACTACAGTACCATCATTAATCACATTTGAGATTTTGATAGTCATGTTGCCACCATTACCATTAATAATAAAAGTTCAGAATGTGTCGTTACCACTCATAGATCCAAGGTAACCCTTCAAGGGGTTGCCTCTAATCCACAACCTAAAAGTCAATACAATCTCCTTGATCATCTAGGAAAGATGCCCGCATAGATATCTATTCTTGAGCTGCTTCGTATTTCCCTAGAGAATAAGGTCATTCTAGAAAAATCCTTGCAAGATAAATCCATCCCATCTGACCTAAATGTCAACCAATTTTAGGCCATGATAGGATCTATAGCTACAACACACCATGCCACCTTTTCTGAACAAGATCTTTACATAGAAAATCCAAATCACAATGATCCACTACACCTTGAAGTTTTCATTAATAAACATAAAATTAGACGAGTCTTGGTAGATGATGAAGCAAGTCTAAATATATGCATCCTAAAATTGGTGAAAGCATTGGGATACTCTGAAGCTTGCATAGATCGATCTAAGACAATTGTTATCAAGGCTTATGATGATGTTGAGCATTCATCTGAAGGATTAATTACTCTACTTGTAAGGGTTGGCCCTGTTGTTCAGAATATAATGTTCAATGTCTTGGATCTGGACCTACCCTATAATCTCCTCCTTCGTTGCCCATGGATTCATGCCATGAGAGCTATACCTTCCACCTATCACCAATGCCTTAAATTTCCACATGATGGCATTGAGATTACTATCCCAGGTGATCTAAATCCTTTCTAGTACTACGCCAACTTAAGAGGAACCACATAATATCAAGTTCCTATTAATCGAGAGGCTTCATCTTCCACTTCATCTCACTACATCAATCCGTCTAACCTTGTAAAATAATCCACTCCATTCACCACACCTTCCAAAACCAAGGTTCAAATCCAAGACAAAGGCTGCAAAGAATACCACATGCAAAGCTTATTTTATGTTGGAAAGTTGCCTAAATCAAACAAAGAATTATGGAAAACCCCAATTTATTCTAAAGGAACCTACAAATATCATCCATAACCCTCCTTCCACCTTCACTAAATGGGGAGAATTAAGAAAAGAACCTATCGGCGAGGACATTTCCACATGGGTTTACAAAGATGAACAAGACATTGAGCTTAAGCAATTACCAGTTGAACGGTATCCAAAAGGGTTGAGCTCATGAAGAAAAAGGGATATGATGGGAATAGTGGCCTTAGCCTAAACACGAATGAACTGTTAGAACCTATATTTCCTCCTCTCCTACCAAAACATAGAGGGTTAGGGTTTATACCAACAAAAGTGAGTGTCCTTGGCATTGGGTTGCCTTCGAGTGAGACCATTAACACTTCAAAATGAAATTGAGACATCTGAGGACTATTATACTAAATCCAATTCCAATCAATGGGAATGGGGTTTAGATAAATCATTTAGTGACTCTGACCTTGAAAAAAATTTTAGAGAACACAATGAGCCTACCTTTTTGGAAAAGTTCAATCAAATGTTTAAAATTGGTCCTGCATAGAACTTGTCAAATAAAAATCAATTAATTCCTTTGAAAAGGAAAGCTTGGATAGCAACCTTTCAGGAACCAGATGAATCTACCTCCATCTTTACCATCTTTGCCTACACATTGACCCTTGAAAGTACCGATGATGGCTTACCCCTTGTTTACCCACAACTCATAGATTGGGACCAACAAGGACCACCGAGTTTAGATACATTCAAGAACGATGAAGCAACTGCTAAGTTCATGGGACTTCGTGAAGGGATACCAAGTGGGGATCATAAAGTTGGATTCATCATTGAGCTTGAAAATGCAACATATTTTGGAGAGGTTGCTCCTCCCTCTAGTCACAAAAATGAGAAAAATGATAAAAATAATAAAAATAAAAAGAATAGGTCTTTAGGTGAAAAACGAAAGGTTCCTTTAGACCATGAAAAAATAAAAATAAAGGATGTATTCAAAGGTGAAAACCTCTTTAAGGCTCCTAAGGATGGAGGGATGGAAAGTCTCCCTATTGACCAAGAGAGATCACCATTGCTAATAGAAGATTTAGAAGAAGTCAATCTTGGGACCAAGCACAATCCTAGAATCTTTCAATTTGCAGCATCTTTGACCATAGAAGAAAAACTAGAGTTCACTACATTCTTTTCATAAAGAGAAGTTAATTTCGCATGGTCATATATTGATATTCCTAGATTGGACCCTGAACTGGTTCTACATCATTTACCACTTCTTCCAAATGATAAACCAGTCAAATATAAATAAAGAAAAATGTATCCATAGATCACACTCTTGGTAAATGTTGAGTTAAAGAAACTTCTAGATATTGGTTTTATTCGTCCCATAGATTATATAGAATGGATTTCCAACCTTGTTTCTATCACTAAACCAACTGGTGGTATCAAAATATGCACATATTTTAGAGATTTAAACAAGGCTTTTCCTAAGGATGATTTTCCATTGCCTAACATTGATATCATAGTAGATCTCACTGTAGGATATGAGATGTTATCAATTATGGATTGATTTTCAAGATATAATCATATTAGAATTATTGCTAAAGATCAACACAACACAACCTTCACATGTGCTTGGGGTACCTTTTATTGGAATGTAATGCCTTTTGGACTCAAGAATGCTGGAGCAACATATTAGAGGGCTATGACAACCATTTTTCACAACTATATGCATGTGCTTATGGAAGACTATGTTGATGACTTATTGACAAAATATTTGACAAGAGGTGGTCATCTTAGAGTGTTAGATAGGATTTTTAGAAAACTAGAGGACTTTAAGCTCAGATTAAATCCGAATAAGTGTGTGTTTGGGGTCCAATCAGGAAAATTATTGGGATACATAGTTTCTCATAGAGGAATTGAGGTTGATCTTACAAAATTAAAAGAAATCATAAATATGCCACTACCAACAAACATTAGTCAGTTGAGAACTCTACAAGGAAGATTGTAGTCAATCTGAAGATTCATTGCCTAGCTAGCAGACAAGATTCATCCATTTGAACATTTGTTACACAAAGGAGTTCCCTTCATATGGAACGAACATTGTCAAGAAGAATTCCAGAAAATAAAAGATTATCTATTGTATCCTCCAATTATCATACCTCTTATTGACGGAAGAAACTTTATCCTATACATATCAACCAGTATATCAACACTAGGGGCATTGCTAGCACAAAATGATAATAATGGAAAAGAGAGAGCTATATACGACATCAGTCAAAATTTGGTAGGATATGAGCTTAACTACAATTCCATTGAAAGAGAATGCCTTGTAGTCATTTTCATCACACAAAAGCTGAGACATTACATGTTGAACCACATACGCAAATTGATAGCTAAGATTGATCCTCTGAAGTACCTGTTGAGCAAAGCAACTTTGACATGCCGATTAGCAAAGTGGTTTATGATCCTAAGTGAGTATGACATAGATTATGTTGATTGTAAAGCAATAAAAGGACAAGTAATAGCTAATCAACTCACAGATGCACCAATGATAGCAAACCAACCTCTTGTGTCCGACTTTCCTAATGAATCTATCTTTATAATATAAACTAACACAACATGGAAATTATACTTTGATGTATCCTACACAAATCATGGTTTAATGGCTAGAATTATTTTTATCACACCTTAAGGGGATTCCATTCCCAAGTCATATAGAATAGCATTCCCGTGCACGAACAATATGGCTGAGTACAGAGCATTTTTTGATAGGACTATGCATGGAAATCAAATGGAAAATCAAGGATCTTCAAGTCTATGGTGACTCCCAGTTGGTTATTCGTCAAGTGAATGATGATTATGATACAAAGGATGAGAAGCTTACCCCTTACAAGTGCATGGTGGATAGCTTTAAATTATACTTCAATGACATTTCTTTTGAGAAAATTCTAAGAATTCAAAACAAGGCAATTGATGCAATGAAAACCATTGGATCTCTCTTGGATATTCCTACAAATGCTTCATAGTATGAGTTATTGGTGGAACAACTATTGATCCTCGTGTTTGAGGTCCCCAAATCCTAACTCATGTGTGAACTTGTTGGTCTCAAATCTCTTTGGTACACATAATTCTATAATTACTTGCATGACTAGATTATCCCTCTTGACTTATCCACAAACCAACAAAAAACCTTTATTCAACAAGCCTCCAAATACGTCATCATCGGTTATACCCTTTACTGTCGTAACCTAGATAATACCCTCCTCAAATGTATTGACTCAAATGAAGCACAAGTGGCCTTACAAGAGGTACAAAATGGTATATGTGGAGCTCACTTTGGTGGTCCTACCCTAGCTAAGAATCTCATGCGAACGAGATATTATTGGCCTACAATGGAATGTGATGCTTATTACTTTGTGAAGAAATGCCACCAATGTCAAATACATGGAGATATTGTACTTGCACCTTCTCAAGAGTTGCATCCACTTACATCCCCTTGGACCTTCTCTCAGTGGAGACTTGACCTTGTGGGAAAGATTCAACCTACTTCTGCCAATGGACATAAGTTTATCCTTGTTGCTACTAAATAATTTACCAAATGGATTGAAGCCATTCCGATGACCTATATTACTGGAAATAAAATCTCTAAGTTCATCCTTAACTACATCATATGCCGATATGGTGTTCCTCAGTCCATCATTACAAATAATGGCCGACCCTTTAGGAATCAAGATGTTTGTGAGCTATGCAAAAAGTTTCATATCCAACACCATTTTGCCACTCCCTATTATCCCCAAGGTAATGGTCAAGCTGAGGAATCTAATAAGATAATACTCAAAATCTTAAAGAAGACCATTAATGATACTGGTCATGACTGGCATGCCCAACTCAATCTTGCACTATGGGCCTACCGCACTAGCATCTATACAACCATGGGAGCCACTCCATATTCCCTTATCTTTGGATTTGAAGCTATTCTTCCCATTGAGGTTGAGTTACCCTCCTTGAGGGTATCCATGCAATATTTTATTGATGAAGAGGAGTACCCTATAGCCAGTTTGCATGAGCTTGAGTTATTGGACGAGAATAGACAAAATTTCTTAACACATTTATAGGAATATCAAAACCGTCTTCAACACAACTATAATAAGAAATTTTTACCTAGATACTTTGACATTGGTGACTTGGTTCTGAAAGAAAATCCTAATAATCAAGTGGATCAAGAAAATCCCAAAAAGTTTGAACCCAATTGGTTGGGTCCCTACATCATTACAACATAATATGGATCTAGGGCTTATCAGCTGTCTACTCCTAAAGGTGAATTGTAGCCTAGAACCATCAATAACATGCATCTCTGTAGATATTACACCTAGCCTTTAGAGTATCCCTTGCAAAAAGTCAAAAATACAAAAAAGTGCAATACAATGCAAAAAAAGAAGAAAATAAAATAAAATAGTAAAGATAAATAATTCGTCCAAAAGTGCAAACCACTTCGGTGTCACTTTGGATAAGTAGCATGGTGAAAAATTAGAAAACATGCACCATATTTAGTCAGTCTATTCTCCTCTGTCTACAATCACTCTATCTAATTTTCCACCTTTCGTCCATTCGTTCACACATATCATCCGCCCATAATAAAGATTTTTCATCCTTCTCATGGCTTGAGAACCTTTGAAATTTAATGTCCTTCACCTTTCACAATCAACCTCTACATCCATCAATCCTCTCGCACATAATAAGTTGTGTTGGTATGTGGCGATTGATCATGCAAATACTAATACACTCGTAACAAGAAATGGGGTTTTTTTTCATTAACATGTCAAGGTTTTTTCCCATTGACACATGAATGTTTTCCTGCTGACATGTTAAGGTTTTTTCCTATTGACACGTCAAGGCTTTCCTGTTAACACGTCAAATGAAAAATGACCTTGTAAAACCCTAATTCTAGAAGGCTCCAAAAGGCTTGCTATAAATGGCTAGGATGTATGTTGTGGTACGGTATTTGCAAGATTGTAATATGTTTTGCATTGGATAATAAAATAACTTGATAGCTGATTTTCTGTGGATGTAGCCCATATTGGGTGAACCATGCTAAATTTTGTGTTGATCTCTTTTGTATTATTCTTCATTGTTATTTCTAGCTTATTTAATTTGCATATAATTGTTAATGTTTATTGCTCCAATCTGCCAAAACCCTAACAAGTTGGTCTTATACCCGACTCGAGGCAATTCCTTGATTTACGACTTTATGGGATCCTACACATGCTATTAGCCTTCGACAAACCATCAAAAATCCAAAAAAGTCATAAAACCTTCAAAAATCCAAAAAAATCATAAAACCTTCAAAAATCCAAAAAAATCATAAAACATAAAAAATTCCAAAAAATAGAGTTAAGAGTCAAAGTTAGAGTTAGAGTCTATGTTAGTCTTAGTCCTGTGAAACTAAATTGTCTCCGTACATTGCTACGCAATCAAGGCCATCTTTCGATGAGCCCTCGAGGCATTAGGTCCATCCTTAGGGTCTTGTCAATTCATATCAATTTTGGTTAGGGTTAGTCAAACTACGAGGTCTCTATATGTATAACATAGGCAAGGCTATCAATCGATGAGCCCCTAAGGCCCTAGGTTATTCACTTAGGGTTTGTTAAGTCTATCTAGGTCTTTTGTCTTCAAGCAATCAAACACCTAAACCAAATCTTGAACCAACAAATCAACTATCCAACTGGTCTTCAATCCACACTATTCAACTGTCTGATCATCAATGCTTGTTAGGTCATTGGTCTTTATCATTTTATCCTATTTGGGATGTGTCCTTCTTGAATCAGGACATTGGTCATTTTTTAACCTTATTATTTGCCTTATATAGGATATGTCTTTCCTAAAACTAGGCATGGTCATTCAATCTTGTTAATTTATCAATTAATCAATCAATTATGTCAATTGGTCATTCCTATTGGTCACTCAATCTGGTCAATCAATCTTGGTCATTTAATCAATTTTGGTCATTTAATCAATCTTGGTCATTCAATCAATTTGGTCAATCAGTCAATTTGGTCAACCTATTAGTCTTGTCAATCATTCAACCTAATCAATCTTGTCAATTGGTCTTTCCTATTGGTCACTCAATTTGGTCAATAATCTTGGTTATTTAATCAATCTTGGTCATTTAATCAATCTTGGCCATTCAATCAATCTGGTCAATCAATCAATTTGGTCAACCTATCAGTCTCGTCAATCAATCAACCTTATCAATCTCATCATCAAATAAACTCTGGCAACTGATATAAATAGTTGTTGACTTTGTTGGTCTAGACGGTCTTATCTTTTTGATTTTTCTTTGGTCATGTTACTAGCTACCTCAAGGATTTCCAACGAAGGATTTAGAGGGGCGATCATGGATCATGATATATTTTTCTTTGATTGCTGCTTGTGGTTTGTCTTGGAAAAAAGACTAGGGCAATTGGGTCCTTAGTACAAGTCATGGCATTTGACATTGTATTTTGGCTGTCTATCTTTTGCAAGTGGTAACATTGCACACCATGGTCTATTTCATATCATGGTGTTTATTCTCCATTTGCTATAATTTTGATGCCCAATATTGATAAACATGCAAGGTGACATCTATTAAAGAAAGAATGTTCATCACTTGTCATTTCACTAACTCCATGCTAATATCTATCTTCATTGTGCTAACATTCACCTTCTTCATGCAATCATTTTGATAACATCTTGTGACACACAAAAATATCTTGCATAATCATGTTAGAAGCATATAAGCATCATAGGCATTATCATGAACATGTTAGGGAATTCATATTGCATCTAAAAATATAAAAATATAGATAACATCATCATACATACATGCATACATACATCCATATACACATTACATATTAGTTCATGATCACATAATACCATTTTGCACTTACGTCGAAATCCATATCATTGCATTTACATAAATCATATATGCATCCATGTCATAACTTTTGCATACATTATTCACGCTGCATCACATCATCTAACATCCGTAGCATAACAAATCATAAATCACATTGTGCATTCATATAAACATCATAATCATATAGAATCATCACACATATAGCAAAGAATATAAAGTGCATCATCCATACATCATAAAGTAGAAAAGCATACATGAGCATAAAACATAAACCATCATCCATAATACATTGGAACATATAGAAGTGCATGATCATATAGAATCATCTCATAAACGCATAACATCATCATATCATCATACCAATATAAAAGCATGCATAATAAATAATGCATCACATAATCGCCACCAAGTCATGCTTCTCGCATATATATACCAAAAAATGATAAGTGTCATAGTACAATATCAAAATGATCCAAAAAATGGAGCTCACTGGCTTAGTCAAAAAATATATATATATATATATATATTCGTGTCTGTGTCTGAAAGCATAAAAAAATGGAACTAGCTAGTTTTCTCTTTGTCTCCTGATGGGGAGGGACTTTTGGATGGTGGCCTATCCTCTTGGGGCTGGCAGGATCCCGATGACCTATGTCCTAACCTTGATGACCTCTTATATCGTGATAGTCGCTGTGACACCCCACCACTGCTTTGTGATCGCCTACTCTGGTATCTGCTCTTAACCTATGAGAAGCTCAAATCTTTGGGCTATGGAGGTACCTCCCTCTCATAACACTCTTTGTAATACTGCTCAACCTAGATGGCCCTTTTAAGCTCCCGTAGGATGTCTACAGTTGACCCACTACCTCTGCTCATAAAGTCTGTAGATATTTGTTCGGCCTGCATTGCCCTGATAACAATTGAATCTCTCTTAGCCCGTAGCTATTGTATCTCACTCTACGCTTCCTGTAACTGTGCCTGCATCTATGCAATATGATCATTCCCTAGTTGGTCCCCCTCCACATCCATCCTCTCCAAAATGGCGATGTCCTCCAAGCCCTCCTCCATGATGACCCTCTCCCTCTTCTCCTCCATTTGATCTGCCGTCTCCTCATCATGGCCAATCTCTCCCACATCAACATCCATGCCGACATCCACTGCCAGCTGCTCACCCTCTGGCTTCCTCTCCTCCTAACGAGGTGCATCTACTTACCCCTCTCCCACTACCACTTCTTCCTGTCTCTCCCTCCTGGCAAGGGGCCTCCACTACTTGCCTGTTGTCGTCTCTCCTTGGTGGACGAGGTGGAAGGGGTGGTATCCCATCCCTACCTCTTCCGTTTTAGCCTCTCTTTTCTCATCGACCCCCTCGCCCCTGTCCCCTCCACCTTCTCCTCCGTCATCATCTCTTCCACCTCCCCGGCCTCGTACACCTCTCCCAGCTCCCCTCCTTTGTTTGTCCATTGGTGCTAGGAAGTATGGATCAGTTAGTGGCTTGGTTCTGTGCTGTCCTCACCATGCAGCATAGTTAGTAGTGGTAGTTACATATGTGTCTCCATCCGCCCATCCCTATTGTACCAACTATAACGTGTCTATGTCCCGCTCCACTGTGGTCAAAGGAATCATAGGACCCCAAGGCTGAATCTCTTGGCCAGACCGAGCAAACTCTGTTGTGCCAATAGGTACTCCTTGCTACTTCCTGAACTATTGTCAAACCCTCTCTGGTAGATACCTCTCAATGATATGTTGGCTCTATACTGTCCTATCAATCAAGTATCGAGTCTGTATGCAATATGGTAGATGATCATCTTCATCAAAAAATGGAGTATAATCCCTGTAAGGTCTCCATGTAAATGAGTCAATCAAGTCGATTACATGCCTGTAATAACCAATTTCACCAACATGTGTCTGCGTGACTATGCCTCCATAGATATAGACATATGGCAACCCCTCTCCAAGATACCTCTACACTAGTGACCTAAATATCGCGATATGCTCCTAGGCTTAAACCATAAGGAGTGTGATCCTATAGCTGATGCTCTAACCTCCCCTATATGCCACATCATGCAGTTGGAAGTATAGCATGGCCAACATGCATGGCCCCCAAACATGGATAGTATCTCGTTTCAGCATGCCGACTAACATCTCCTCATAATCGATAGGAAAACCATGCCCTCGCTGATCAGGACATACTACTTTGCTAATAGTGCTGCATAGAACAATGAGGAAGAGACTGTATCTCTTAGCAAGTGTGTCTTAGTGGACCTCGTACTCCTCCACTCCAAGATTTGCCTCATCCTCGTGGTCGAAGTTTGTTGTACAATAGCATTGTATCCTCGATCTAGGTCGTACAACATGTGCTCTCCATGAATAGGCAGTCTTAGGATTTGTCATACATCCTCCAGGGTCATTGTAGCCTCCCCTATTGAAAAATGGTCTCCGAGTGCCACCGCTCGGCCAATGTAGTCAACAGTCCCCTGTTCACCTAAATCACAGGCATGAATGTGACATGGTAAAGTCCCAAGGAAAACAATCACTCCCTCTGATCGTCGTCTAGCTGTCAGTAAAGTCTAAAACTCAAGGGATGACTCTCTCGAGTTAGAATCGAGTCTAGTGGCACTTATGATCACAAGTAAGCACATTGTCTCAATCCAAAAGCTTTCGTAAACCTATTTGACCTAGGCATTAGAGAAATTCTTATCCAAATTTTGGGAAAAAAATTTAACTGACAATTGCATCGAACTGTCTAGCATATGTGGTCCAAAACATGCAAATGCATTAAAATATAGATATCAATTGTGAGCCTTAAGAAAATGTGGCATTAAACACTGCAATTACATCACAAAATCTCACATGCGAGTAATAACCACACATGCATCGCAAAACCCTACAATTGTGTCACATTTTTCAAATGCGGTGTGAAAATTCAGTTGTACCTAACCCTAGTTAGTTGCATCGAACCAAAGCAATTGTGATGAACCAAAATCACTTGTGGCTCATGCGATAACAAATGCAGTCAAACGGGTTAACCACATCCGTTTTCCCCCTTTTGGAGCCCTAAATCTATCAAAAACTAAAAAAATTACAAAGGATTGAGCACTTACCACGTTCCCTGATCCCTCTGATTGTTTGTAGGTCCGAACTTTGTACCTGCGATGCACTATGTGTGGAATTGACATGTTTCTAATAGGAGCTCTGCACTAGGGTTTGCACTCAAATCTCTCTATTCACTGAACTCAAATGCACAAATGACTATTTTTGGCAACCCTAGGCCCATTTATACCTTTCTAAAAGTCGGATTTTGCAAACCTTCATAGCCGGCAGTGTAAAATGTTGAAGTCTAAACCATTTTCTGATGTCCTTATGATCCCTAATTCATTTCTTTTGCTATGAATGTCATTAAATCAGCTTGTCGAATTTTTTTTCACAATTTTTCAAATTTTTTCAAAATTTCCAAAAATTTTCTAAGGGGGCATGGTCTACCCCACCTTCTGTGGGGCATGGTCTGAATTTTATTCTTTGACATAATTCTCAAAATCAAATTATGCCAAAGAGGGGCAAAATGTAGATACTAAAAAATGTCCTAGTCTATGAGCGTCATTTTTCCATTTTCCTATCTTCTTCCTTGGATAGATAAATAATTTTAATTATTTAATTAGTCTTTGATCACATTCCTCTAATTGTGTCGCTAACACTCTTTCCCTCTATAATTAAATAAATTATCATTTATTTAACTATTTGCGCTTCATTATTCGTCTATAGTTAAATAATTATTCTTAATTTTTAATCTATTCATTAATCTTTTTGTCTTTCTATGGTTAAATAATTATTAAAATTATTTGACTCCCTCTTACCACTTTTCCTCTATTAAATAATTAATCTGACTTAATTATTTAATCCCTTTTTTTATTTGCCTCTATATTTAATTTAAATGGTTGCATAATCATTTTAAATTAAATATTCATTTCCGTCTCTCCATAAATAAATAATCTAAAATGATTATTTATTCCTCCATATCTTTTACCAAATTAAATAATATGGTAAAAAATGCCTTCCATGAATCCTCCACTACCTTCCCTCCATTTTCTCTTTTCGAATCTAGTTCGTTGATTGCCTTTGGTCTCCAAAGAATCTTGACCGTCCATTCATAGCCATCCCTAGCCCACTACTTTATGGTGAATGAATCCTCCACCGTTGATCTTCGCATCTTTCTAGAAGATCGATCTCGTCCGCCCATTCAAATATGTTTTCTATAAAAGGTGGTCTTCTCCTCCATTTTGGCTTTACAACCACATTCTCCAACATTTATGCTACTATATCACTGTCACTTGCAGGTGTTTGAATAATTTGAAACTGAGGGAAAGCTTACAAAAGCAGATTTGAGGAGAAGGAAGGGAGATAATCAACCATGATAGGGGAGTTTTCTTTTATGCCTTAGTTCTTGTTTACTCTCTTTGATCATTTGTACTCTCTTATTTAGATTTGAGATTTGGGCTTAGATCTTAGGTTGAAGGGTTGCTACTTGGTCTTAGCTATTTTGCAATTTTGCATTTCAAGTTTCCCTATCTTACAAAGTCATTGCTATTTATGTTATTAAAATTGATTTTCGTTCTTATGAGGCTACAACGCACCACTGGGATGTTCGTATGCTGTGCTGTCATCCTTGGCTGACAACCTGCTAGTTTGCTCATGATTGTTACTCCTCCGCTCACGTCTCAACTGGCACAGACTTGCTAGTCTTCTTGTGCATGTATTCTTATGGACCTATAGGTCAAATATCTTTCATGCTGGCGTCGTGCCCTCATATTCCTATCTATAGTTAAATTGCCTTCATTGCAAGGCTTGGAATTTAACAACTCTAAATTTCAGAACTCTATGTAATTCCTACCTAGTCTTCCTTGACCTGGACGACCCATCCTACTCCTTTCTTGATCGCGCGTCCTTGGTTGTCTTCCTCATTCCCACGCTATCCTTCCTACACCATTCCAATCATCACAACCCTGATTTCCACATGAGATCCCATCCTTATTATCATAGGTTTTGCAAACTAAGGTTGCTGATTTGTGCCTTTCATGTTAAGCTTCATTTCATACGTGCCCCCAATGTTAGTCTGCTCAAATTCTATTATGTTTCAAATGCAAACTTAATTACATGGTTGCAACTTTCTTATGCTACCTTTAATGCCTCTTCAACATTTTTAATTCATCAAACTCACGGTGTGAATAAGAGGGGAAGTTTCTGCACTTTTTATGTTCCCACATGAACCCCCTATTTTCTTCAGTCGTGCCCCCCTCCTCCCATTTTCAGATAAATTCTTTTATCTTTTTAAAGATGGGTGACCATTCATCTTCCACATAGCCCATTGTCCTCTTAGAATTTTATTATTCCAAGTAATAGCGACTCTTGATCTTTTAATTTCCACACTTTTTCCTTCTAAGCTAACACTCTTCAATTTATATTGAAGACAACAAAAATATAACCTCAAGAAACATTACAATAGAAATTTTATTGCCTCCATTATCATAATGCCAAATTTGAACATTGTTCAATGCTACCACACCTTTCACAATTCATTTGTTTTGTGCAGATTTTAAAATATTATCATGTATTTACCTTGAATGTCTCTCGAATCTGGTCAAGCGAAGATAGAGAAGAAATTGTGTGTTGCAACTGCGATAAAGTACATTGGAGTTGGAAACCAAGATTTGTCATAACTTTTTCCCAAGAACTCATAAACTCACGGAAACTTACAGAGATGTGTAAATTGGCATTACAAAAAATTTCACCAAACCGTTTCACCTCTAATATCTTGTATTTTGAGATTTTAAAACTTCGCCAAGTTACAGGACGAATTTGGAAAACACTCAATTCTCCATAATTGTTAGCAGTTTGACTTCAAAAAATTTACCAACAAATCCAGGATTTAGTCAAAATTCTACCCGTAAGAATATTTTTCATGAATTATTACCAAATTCCTGAAACAATATTTTTTTTGGTGATGTTGATTGCACATTCGCTCAAATGCTCCTACATCAAGTTGTTTGTTGTGATTTGGGTTTTAGCAATAGCTTCTAGTTTGTAGTTTCTTTTTAGGTTTGGTGCAGTAGTTGTGTATTGATGTTGGCTGTTATTACTAGCAACAAATTAATGCAAATTCCATGTTCAAATCTATATTAGAACATTCAATATCAATTTGAGGTGATTTAATACTTTTTCTCTCATACCCGATTGCTCATTTCTAAATTTTTGGTAGCAAGATTTTTTTTTGATTTAAAGATGATTTTTATGAGGGATATTACAGTGAAGAACAATTCAAATAAATATACCAAAAAATATATCTTCAAATTAGAATTTGTATTTAAATAAGAAATGGACAATTTTTTCTTATATTTTATAGTACTATATGTAGATTATTTATACAAGCATTCTAATTCATGACAACCAATTTATTATAATGAAAAAATTAAATATTTTTATTATATTTACTGTTATCCCTTCTTCTCACTCAACCTCTATCTCTAAAATTGCTACTTCTACCCTAGAAATCATGATCTCTTCCTCAATAGGTGTGACTGGACTCACCTCTATGCTCATTTCTAGGATGAGAGTCATTTCCATATCCATGTTTGTGATAACCTTTAGAAAATTATTGTTTTACCTCTTATATTGGCCTAAGATGTAAATTCTTGCTCTAAACTTTCTTCACTATTTTTCATTCTTTCTTCAATAGTTAATAGAAAACCACATAATTCATCAATGTCCATGGTTGTAGGATCCTTTGGGATTTCAATAGTGAGGACAACATAATCAATTTTGGGGATAAAACTCAATTTTTTAATAACTTACTGACTATTCATATTTTCGGCTACAATTTTTATCTGATTAACCAAGCCTTCCACTTGTCGAAAAATTATTTATAGATTCTTTATGAATCTTTTAGATATTTTCAAAACTTTTTCTTAATGTTTGTAGTTTAGTTGTACGAGAACCTTGATATAGATTTACATTTTTAGTCTATGTTTGTTAAATGAATATACACCATCACTAATCTTGGGAAATATTATTTGACTTATGGCATCTTGAATAAAAAATAATTCTTCATTATCCATTTGTTTATTCACCTTAAGTTCTCTTTATTTTTATCATTTAATGTATTAAACTATCATTTTGTTCTTAATATCCTTTATAAACAATATCCCACAAATCCTTATTCTTAATATCCTTTATAAACAATATCCCACAAATCCTTATATTTTAGTAATATTTTTATTCTTATACTCCAATAAGTAAAATTATTCCCATAAAAATAGGAATACAAATTTTAAAAGTACCAATTATATTTTCCATCTTAAAAAATGTAACAAAATACTTTGTAAATAAAAACTCCCCTTATCAATCATACATTCTAACAATTTGCTTGCAAAATCCCCTTAATATATATATATAAAATAAGCATAAGAACACATTGTTGGGTTCATATGAATTTTGCTTTTTGAACATGGTTTGTTGAGATTTTTTTTTTTAAAAGCCACAAACTCATATATCATTTTAGCACACTCTTGATAATTTTAGTCACCAAATAGTCAATAGATTCATTGCTATTTCTATTAATAAACTCGATTTTCGTCCATACAAGACTACAACACACCACAGGGATGTTCGTGTGCCGCGCTGTCATCCTTGGCCGAGAGCCTGCTAGTTTGCTTATGATTGTTACTCCTCTGCTCATGTCTCAAGTGGCACAAACTTGCTAGTCTTCATGTGCATGTATTCTTATGTCTGTAGGTCTAATCTCTTTCATGCTGGTTTGCAAACTAAGGTTGTTGATTTGTGCCCTTCACATTAAGATTCATTTCATATGTGCCCCCAATGTCAGCCTGCTCAAATTCTATTATGTTTTGAATGTAAAGTTAATTACATGGTCACAACTTTCTTGCACTACCTTTAATGTCTCTTCAACATTTTTAATCTATCAAAACCCATGGTGTGAATAAGAGGGGTAGTTTCTACACTTTCTACGTTCCCACACGACCCCCCTATTTCCTTCAGTCGTGTCCCCCTCCTTCTCCCAATTTCAGATAAAGTCTTTTATCTTTTTAAAGATGGGAGACCATTCATCTTCCACATAGCTCATTCTCCTCTCAACATTTTATTATTCCGAGATTAAGTGCATCTTGATCTCATATTTCCACACTTTTTCTTTCTAAGTTGACACTCTTCAATTTAGATTGAAGACAACAAAAATATAACCTCAATAAATGTTACAATATAAATTTTATTCCCTCCATTATGAGGCATTTTAATGCCAAATTTGAAAATTGTTCAATGGGCTGCCACACCTTTCACAATTTATTTGTTTTGTGCAGATCTTAAAATATTATCATGTATTTACCTTGAATTTCTCTCGAATTTGGCCAAGCAAAGATAAAGAAGAAATTGTGTGTTGCAATCACGACAAAGTACATTGGAGCTGAAAACCAAGATTTTTCACAAATTTTTTCCAAGAACTCAAAAACTCACGAAAACTTACATAGATGCATAAATTGGCATTACAAAACTTTTTGCCAAACTGTTTCACCTCTAATCTCCTGGATTGTGAGATTTTAAAACTTCACCAAGTTACCAATCGAAGTCGAAAAATGCTTAATTCTTTAGAATCGTTAACAATTTGACTTCAAAACTTTTACCAACAAATCCAAGATTTACTCAAAATTTTTCCCATAAGAAGGTTTTTCATGAAATCTTACCAAAATTTTGAAATAATATTTTTTTGGTGATGGTGATTGCACGTTCACCCGAATGCTCTTGCATCAAGTTGCTTGTTGTCATTTGGGTTTCAACAGTAGCTTCCAGTTTGTAGTTTCTTTTTGGGTTTGGTGTAGTAGCTGTGTATTGATGTTGGCTATTATTACTTGTAGCAATTTGATGCAAATTCCATGTTCAAATCTGTATTCGAACATTCAATATCAATTGCTATTGATTCAATATCAATTTGGGGTGATTTAATGTGATTCACTCATTTCTACGTTTTTGGTAGAAATACAAATTTCTAATTTAAAGCTCATTTTTATGAGGAATATTATAATGAAAAACAATTTGAATCAATATACCAAAAAATATACTTCAAATTAGAATTTGTATTTAAATAAGAAATGGACAATTTTTTCTTATATTTTATAGTATTATATGTAGATTATTTATGCAAACATTTAAAATATGAGCACTCAATTCACCAGTATAACAAAATCATTCCTTTAATTTCAAACTAATAAATCATGGATGTGAAATTGGATTCTTGTGAAATGATGAGACATGGGTTTTATTTATAAATTTTCAAGAGAATTATATGAATGGGTAAGATTCAATTTAGAATCTCAAATCTAATCCATGATTAGGGTTATTTATGAGGAGTTTTGGCAAGTATGGGAGAGTTGAGAATTATTTTATTTTTTAGTTAAAATAATTGTTATTACTCAACTAAAATTGATGATGTAGGAGCATCCGGGTCCATGTGCAATCGGCATCAACCAAATTTTTTTTCGATTTGGTTTTGTTTCTTTGCTTCCATTTTTCCTTTCTCTTAGACAATTCTATTTGGTTTTGGTGAACGTTGGTGAAAAGATAGAATAACGTTTATCATTGATAAACAAACATCTTATTTTGAATATGTCTTCAAAGCTCCAATCTACAAATGTTATTGTTCTTTTTATCGGTTAATTGTAAAAGATAAGTAATATACTTTATTTTCATATAAATTTGAGTGGGTTGAAGAGCTGCAATTCTAGAAAGTTGAAGGGTCATGAGGAGTTGTGTGTGGAAAGCCAAGATGGCGTTTCACCTTCCATTTTGGAATCTTGAGAAAATCTTTAAATAAAAGCATAACCCAATGAAGGGCGAGGCAAAAAGAAGGTTGAGAGGGTCGTTAAGGTAAAAGATAATATACAGAAGACCCCAGATTTCCGTGCAAAGGAGATGCCCATTTGAATTTAACAAGAAATCGACATCCATGGTGGATTGTGATAAGAATAAGGCGGCTAGGAGGATGAAGATAAAAGGCCAATCTGGTGGAGAGGAAAGAGGCCGCGAATGTCTGAAGAAAACGTTGCAAAATAAAATGCTATGAAATCTGCTTAAAGGGACCATGCAAGCTAGGGAGAACATACTCGAAAGGTAAGAGATTTTGATGGAGATTATTAGCAAGTCTATGTTAGGGACTATAGATTTCTACAAAGAGAAAAGCAGGCTATGCTAGATGAAACAATGAAGATCGATGGATAGGAGACAACATAGAAAGAATGAATGTTGCATGTGAAATGAAAATTAAGGGTGAAGTGAGGATGCAAAGAGGTTATGGAAGAGTTATGCACATGTTTGATACATCCACCTTTGGAATGGCAGAATAAAGGATAGACCATTTTGAGTTGGTTTGGGATTGAGCTTGCCCAAAACATAGAAGGATGTGTGAAGACAAATGGTAGCAGGACAGCGGTGAGCAAGAGAAGCAGAGTTTGTAGAAAAACAAAGGAAGATTGAAAAGCTGGGCAGAGGAGTGAGGCCAAAAGAGTTGCCAAGTTTTATAATTGTAATTTTTCATGAAATCTTGATTTGAATAAAAGTGAAGATTTTGTTTTCAATTTAGAGTGAAACATTGCAATTGTGCAAATTGATTCGATTTTTGTTGAGAGTGTTGTTTTCTTCTTCATCAAGTGGTATTAGAGCCAATGGTCCTGAGGGTGCAGATAGAGTGTCAAGAGAGAGGTGGTTCGCACTAGGACCTGCAGGGTGGAGAGGGAAGTGAGCAGAGATTTCAGGGCACAAGTAGATTGTCGAATGTGAGGTAGCTTGTGACAGAACCTGCTGATAGTAGAAGCGTGAGTGAAGTCCAAAAGTAACGTTGCAGATGGAGAGAGTCCTGGTGGTTGAGGGCTAGAAGGCAGGTGATCTCACAATAGTGGTTTACAAATTTTGGCCAAAATGGACACTGAAATTATTATTTTTAACTAAATCTTCACTTTCGGGAACCTATAGCGGCTAAACCATGAGGAATTTGAAGATGATGCAAACTAGAGTCTCATAAAATTTTGTCTGTAGATTCTAAATATAGTTTTTTCAAAAATTTTGGAATAAGATTGCACTTCTTTTTCCATCTCCCATGAAAACTGGTTTTTTTTAGAAAACAACATTTTTAAAAAGTGACGCACACTGTAGAACACATAACTTTTTTTCCATTAAGGATAAAATTCTAATTCTTTCGAAATTAGATTTGTAACTCCGATATCTAGTGCTTCAACTTGGTTAGATAGTTTTTTATTGAATATTTTTTGTTTAATCAAGTTTCAAAGTCAAACCAATTACAATTCAGACATAGCGCTACTGTATAATGCATAACTTTTTGTGTATATATCAAAATGCATTTTTTTTTTGTTATCAAGGACTTCAATATCTGGTGCACTCATATTTTCATTTTTTTTTTGATAATCTACTATTTTTCTACATGTGTAGAACATATACCTTCATTTTCAATGAAAAACCTATGTTTAATAAAATTAAAAAAACAAATACATAGTAAAACCAAAACATATTAAAATTATATTTGTTGGATAGCTCGTTTTGAGGACTACTTGATTCTAGTTGGGTTTGTGAAGTCTCCGCCATTTTTAGGTTCAAACCGAGCTTCGAAGTGAAAAAAATTAGGTTTTTTTTGTGTTTCAGGGGGAGAATTGGGAATAAGGGGGGTTCGAGCAAACCCCTAGGGGTTTGCTAGAATCAGGGTTCACTACCCTTCAATATGCTTTTCCCTTTTTTTTTTGGTCCATAAATGTGGGCCCAGTAATTAATGGGTTCACTCGAACCCTTGCTCAGGTGAACCTCTGTTGGGTTTAGTCAAACTTGTAGGTTCATTTGAACCCCTAAAACCAATTTTTTTTCCATGGGGTCATTTTTTTCTCAAATTTCCTTCCTCCGTCAAATTGTAAACCACTATTTTGGCTTCACCCAAGTGTAGAGTTGGAAGTAGGAGTGAGAAGCTCAAGAGCATCATTGTAGGTGTGTGGAGTCCCAAATGGTTGAGAGTGGAAAGCGCAGAGGAAAGTGTTGTGTGATGGTAGATTACAATAAACAAAATGGAATCTTCATGAGATTGAGGTACAATTGCAACATGGAGGTTGCAAGGGTAGAGTTGCAAAGAAAGATGAGAAAGAAATTTAATGGTTGTCTTAAGGTAAAGAAAAAAAAAGGGCATAGCCGTTAGACAGTGTGTATGAACTTGCAGGTTGTGACTTTTAATGTATAGCCAAGAGGTGACCAAAAGAGGAATGCGAGAGGTCCCTTATAGAGTGGAGAGGAAATACTTGGCGAAGGAGGTCGGGCTAATTGGCAGAGGAGATCGGGCTATCAGTGACAAAGTTCGCTAGAGGTTGTGCACAATCTCAAAGGGTGGTTCTACCACTAAGCTCCACCTTTGTGAGCCCATGCTCACAAAATTCTTACCTGACGTGTCTGATGCAAGAGCATTCAAATCCACACGAAACAAACGTCTTGTTTTGAATGTCTTCAAAGCTCCAATCTACAAATGTTATTGTTCGTTTTATCGGTTAATTGTAAAAGATAAGTAATATACTTTATTTTCATATAAATTTAAGTGGGTTGAAGAGCTGTCATTCCAAGAAGTTGAAGGGTCATGAGGAGTTGTGTATGGAAAGCCAAGATGGTGTTTCACCTTCCACTTTGGAATCTTGAAAAAATATTTAAATCAAAGCATAACCCAATGAAGGGCACAAAAAAAAGGTGGAGAGGGTCATTAATGTAAAAGATAATATAAAGAAGACCCTAGATTACCGTGCAAAGGAGATGAACATTTGAATTTAACAAGAACTCGACATCCATGGTGGATTATGAGAAGAATAAGGTGGCCAGGAGGATGAAGATAAAAGGCCAATCTGGTGGAGAGGAAAGAAGTCGTGAATGTTTGAAGAAAATGTTGCAAAAGAAAATGCTATGAAATCTACTTAAAGGGACCATGCAAGCTAGGGAGAATGCACTTGAAAGGTCAGAGATTTTGATGGAGATTATTAGCAAGTATTTGTTAGGGACTATACATTTCTAGAAAGAGAAAAGTAGGCTGCACCAGATGAAACAATGAAGATCGATGGATAGGAGACAATATAGAAAGAATGAATGTTGCATGTGAAATGAAAATTACGGGTGAAGTGAGGACGCAAAGAGGTTATGGAAGAGTTACACACATGTTTTGTTAGAAATATATGCCTCAATCTCACAGGCTGAAACTTTTGAAAGGGAAAAGTCGATGTGACATTCATTGTGTCTGGCCGACTAGTAGTTGAAACCTTGTTGAAATGTTCAGGTCGCCGAGACCTTGTTGATGTCTTGTCGAAGGAGCCTATCGCTGTGACATTTTGTTCGGAGTGACTTTTCTATCTCTTACCACTTGTGGAGATCTCTTACCGACTGTTGGTGTTTATTGGATATCAGGGAGACTTGGCCGAAAGGTTTATGTTTCGGTATGAAGTCTTACCAATATGAATGTCTCACTGATAGTTATCTTTTGGAGTTATCGGGGTAATGAAAGGGGTCGCTATGAACTCTTGGCGACATACGTTTGTCTCACCGATGCTGTGGGATGTGTTTGATATGACTCCTAGTGAATGGTGGTCTCGGTGTGAAGTCTTAGCAATGGATGTTTGTCTTAGCGCTGAGGTAGTCTATTGTCGGTATGACTCTTGGCGACTGTTTGGTACTTGATATGACTTGAGATTTCGGTAAGAACTCTCAGCGAAAGCGATAAGTCTTGCCAACTGTTGGATGTTTTGGTATAACATAAAGAGCTCGGTATGATCTCTTAGCGAAGAACGATAGTCTTGCCGATGGGGATTCTATTGTCTATGTGACTTTGGAGCTTCGTTATGATGTTTCACCGATAGTGATAAGTCTTGGCGATAGCGATACAAGTGATGATCATCGATATGAGGTCTTGGCGACAAGGCGAAGTCTAAGCGATAACTTTTTGAACTCAGTGTAATCTCTTGCCAATAGTGATGACTCCTAGCGATATCGTTAGTCGGGTCTTGTGGCATTGGGGAGACACGGTTAGTGTCTCACCGACATGCCAACACAGGTTGATCGCCTTTGATCGAGTGAAGACTATCCTATGTGACTTGTATTCGACCAATCAAAGAAGCCGAATGGGAACCGCTAGCAGTTGGATTGTTGCAGCCATTACTGAGAGGAAGTTCGACAGACCATGGCCGTGATGGATATACTTAGGAATTGCAGATGTTGATCGGTTCGATAATTGGGTGAACAGTAGATGAATTGTTCGATGTGTATCAGTGTGAATTCTATTATGAGAAGGCTGTAACTTGAATGTTTCCTGTACAAGGTTGATCATACTGAATGCTGCTGTAAACTGACATCAGAAAGATAAGTTTGATCTATGTATGTAATCTCTATTACTGTAATACAAAGTGACTTCTCTTAGTGTGGTGGGTTTTTCTCCCGTAAGGGTTTTCCCACGTAAATATGGTGTTCATATGTGTATATTTAATTGTCTGTTTCTGTTATCTCTTTCAAGTGCATCTTAATTGGACTGTAATTGTAAAATTTAAAAGAGTCTCTGCATTCTTCCCTGAGGTTTTGACGTTAGGAGAGTTATTTCCGCACCTTAGCTTTCCTTACAAGTGGTATCAGAGCTTGGCCAGTTGTGTTATCCTTGTGGGTACTTTGGGTTTTTTGAGTCAATTCTGTTCAGTGGGAGTCTGGTAGAAGTTTGTTAATTCAAATTACAGATGGAGATGGCTAGCACGTCAGGAAAGATTGAAATAGAGAAATTCAATGGCAACAATTTTGAGTTGTGGAAACTCAAAATGGAAGATTTGTTAGTGGATCGTGATCTTTGGATTGTTGTGTCTAGAATGAAACCTACAGGCATGAAGCAAGAGGATTGGGACCTTGCAGATAGAAAGTCTAAGGGGCTGATAAGGCTCTATTTGGAAAACTCCATTCTTCTGAATGTGCATGAAGAGAAGACTGCATCTTCTTTGTGGAAGAGACTGGCATCTATTTATCAAGGGAAGTCCTTGGTGAATAAAGTGTTCCTGAGGAAGAAGTTGTACACTTTGAGAATGCAGGAAGGAGGGTTTGTAGCTGATCATTTGAACACTTTCAACATGTTGATTGCACAGTTAACATCTGTTGGTGTGAAGATTGATGAAGAGGATCGCTGTATGCTTTTATTGTGTTCTTTTCCAGACTCTTGGGATCACCCGGTGATGGCTATTGGGAGTACAACATCCAATTTCAAGATGGAAGATGTTGTTGCTTCTTTGTTATCAGAAGAGATGAGAAGGAAATATTCTGAGATGGCGAAGGAGGCTCTTGATGTTAGAGGCCCAGATTGAAAGAAAAAGGCAAGAAGGACAAGAAGTCTAAATTGAAATCAGAGGGGAGATCAAAGTCTCCTGGCAAGAAGTCCAAGGTGAAGTACTGGAATTGTGGGCAACCTGGTCATGTCTGAAAGGACTGTAAAGAGGAGAAAAAGAAGAAGAAGAAGAAGAAGAAGAATTCTTCCAACAATGATTCTTCTCAGAGTGATGCAGACACCTTCATTGTAGCCTTGGCTACACAGGCATCAGATGATGTTTGGCTGATTGATTCTGGAGCATCCTTCCACTTGACATCTCATAGAGACTGGTTTACGAAGTATGAAGAATACAATGGTGGAAAGGTGTACTTGGAAAGTGATTCATCTTTGGAGATTGTTGGTTGTGGAAGATTTAGAATCTAATTCCCTGATGGAATAGTGAAGGGAATCAAGGATGTGATGCATATACCAAGTCTGGCTCGACATCTGCTGTTAGCAGTAAGCTGAATGATATTGGAGTGCAAGTCACTTTCTCTAGAATGGCTGCAAGATGACTAGAGGCTCAATGGTGCTAGCAAGGGGTGCTTGTATTGGTACCTTGTACAAGCTGGATGCACATGCTGTTCAATGTAACAGTGTCTCTGTAAAGTCATAGAAAGCTACTCATGGAGGTAAAGAGGGAAATGTTCCTAATTGTGTAAACTCTATGGAAGTTAAACTTCCAGTAGAAAAGACTATGTTTTGGAATCATAGGCTAGGCCACATTGGAGAGAAAGGTTTAAAAACCTTGAAGAATAAAAACCTGGTTGATGGGCTTGATGATTGTAACCTTGAATTTGAATTCTGTGAACACTGTATATATGGAAAACAACTCCATGTTTCTTTTTATTCCAGTCCTCATAAATCTTTTGATTTGCTAGATTATATTCATTCTGGTGTATTTGGTCTAGTGAATGTTCCTTCTTTGTCTAAGTCAAGGTACTATGTATCGTTTATTGATGATTATTCATGAAGAGCATTTGTCTATTTTTTGACGTGTAAATCAGAAGTGTTCAGTTGGTTTAAAGAATTTAAGAACCTTGTAGAAAATCAGACTGGAAGAAAAATAAAATGTTTTAGGATTGATAATGGCGGTGAATTTTGTTCTGATGATTTCGAGAGGTACTGTGAAGACCATGGGATTAAGAGACATAAGACTACACCTTATACTCCATAGCAAAATGGAGTTACAAAAAGGTTCAATAGGACAGTGATGGAAAGAGCACGAAGTATGCTGAGTAGTGTTGGCTTGGAGGAGAAGTTCTGGGCTGAGGCTGTTGCTATTGCATGTTACTTGATAAATCATTCTCCAAACTCTGATCTTGTTGAGAAAACACCTTTGGAAGTGTGGTCTGGTAAGAAGCCCTCTTTGAGATACATTCATGTTTTTGGCTGTGAGGCATATGCATATGTGCCGAATGAGAAAAGATCTAAGTTGGAGAACAAGGCTGTCAAATGTATTTTTATTGGCTATAGTGCTGGAATAAAAGGATACAAGCTTTGGAATCCTGATACGGAGAAGGTTCTATACAGTAGAAGTGTTATCTTTCATGAGTTGAAGCCTTCTACCTTGGATCTGTAGTCAGAGAAAAAGTCTGAAAACAAGAAGGATGTAGTTGGAATTCCTCCGACACCAGAGAAAGAGGAATTGAAAATTCAAAATGTACCTAAAACTGAGGAGAGATCAAGCAGTTATGAAAGTTCAGAAGAAGAACAACAACCTCAGCCTCAACAAGTGAGGAGGTCAACTTGTGAAAGAAAGCAACCTGATAGGTATGGGTTCTCTTTGATAGATTCTACTTGTGCCTATGCTTTTATTTCTAGCACTGATGAGCCTAGGACTGTAAAAGAGGCATTTAGAATGTTTGATTCAAACTCTTGGTTGGAAGCCATGAATGAAGAAATGGCATCATTAGAAAAGAATGATACCTGGAGTTTGGTGCCCTTTCCTGAAAGCAGAAAAGATGTGGGCTGCAAATGGGTATTTAAGAAGAAAATAGGTCTGGATGGCAGTGTGGAAAAGTACAAGGCGAGGTTGGTTGCGAAGGGTTATTCCCAGGTAGAGGGAATTGATTATGGGGAAATATTTTCTCCTGTAGCTAAGCTGACATCCATTAGATTTCTTTTGTCACTTGCAGTAGTGTATGACTTAGAGATCGAACAGATGGATGTGAAGACAACATTTCTTCATGGTGATCTTGAAGAAGAAATCTATATGTCCTAGCCTAAGCACTTTGTGGAGAAAGGTAAAGAAAAACTGGTTTGCAAGTTGAAAAAGTCTCTGTATGGGTTAAAGCAGTCTCCTAGGATGTGGTACCAGAAGTTTGATACTTTTGTATTGTCTTTGGGATTTGTTAGATCAAAATCTGATCATTGTGTGTATTATAAAGCTGAAAGTGATCGAGTGCTTATTATTGCTCTCTATGTTGATGATATGTTGTTCATAGGCAATAGTAAGTTGATGATTTCTGATCTTAAGTCTCAATTGTCTGCTAAGTTCAAAATGAAAGATCTTGGTGTAGTAAGGTATATTCTGGGGATGGAAATAACCAGGGATAGGAATGATAGAAAACTTTGGCTCAGTCAAAGTAAGTATATTAAGACTGTTCTAGAGAGATTTTGTATGAATGATTGCAAGTAGCTAATTGTTCCAGTCTTGCAGAGAACAAAGCTATCTGTTGAAGATTGTCCAAAATCTCCTACTGAGATGGAGGACATGACCAGTGTACCTTATGCTAGTGCGGTTGGCAGTTTTATGTATGCAATGGTCTATACAAGGCCAAAAATTTCCCAAGCAGTGGGAGTACTTAGTCGGTTTATGGCTAATCCTGGAAGGGCACATTGAGATGCTATGAAAAGAGTATTCAGATATTTGAAGGGCACTTCATAATATGCTTTGTGTTACCATGAGAAATTGGTTGAATCACATAATACTCTCAGTATTCGAGGCTATGTGGATTCTGATTGGGTAGGGGACATTGACAACAGGAGATCCACCAGTGGATATATTTTCATGATGAATGGTGGTGCAGTGAGTTGGATGAGTAAGCGACAGGATGTAGTCGCTTTGTCCACTACAAAGGTTGAATACATGGTAGCTACACATGCTTGTAAAGAAGCAGTTTGGTTAAAACGTTTGTGTTCTAATATTGGTTTTGATGCAAGGCAAATAACTATTTTCTGTGACAGTCATAGTGCAATTTTTCTAGCAAAGAATCCTACTTTCCATGCCAGGACGAAACATATAGATGTACAATGCCATTTTGTACGAGATATGGTGGAGGATGGAAAGGTCATTATGGAAAAAGTTGATACTATGGAGAATGTTGTAGATGCATTGACGAAGCCAGTGAGCACAAACAAGTTCAGGTGTGTGCCAATTCGATGGGCCTTAGAGCCCATGAATGTCAGTAGTTTTGTTGTGCTCTGGAGGTGCCCGTGTGATCTTCATCAAGTGGGAGATTGTTAGAAATATATGTCTCAATCTCACAGACTAAAACCTCTGAAAGAGAAAAGTCGGTGTGACATTCATTGTGTCTGGCCGACTAGCAGTTGAAACCTTGTTGAAATGTTCAGGTCACCGAGACCTTGTTGATGTCTTGCCGAAGGAGCCTATCACTATGACATTTCATTCAGAGTGACTTTTCTATCTCTCACTGCCCGTGGAGATCTCTTACCGACTGTTGGTGTTTATTGGATATCAGGGAGACTTGGCCGAAAGGTTTATGTCTCGGTATGAAGTCTTACCAATATGAATGTCTCACTGATAGTTATCTTTTGGAGTTATTGGGGTAACAAAAGGGGTCGCTATGAACTCTTGGTGACATATGTTTGTCTCATTGATGCTGTGGGATGTGTTCGATATGACTCCTGGCGAATGGTGGTCTCGGGGTAACATGGAGGTCTCGGTGTGAAGTCTTAGCAATGGACGTTTGTCTTAGCGATGAGGTAGTCTATTGTCGGTATAACTCCTGGTGATTGTTTGGTACTCGATATGACTTGAGATTTCGGTAAGAACTCTCAGCGAAAGCAATAAATCTTGCCGACTGTTAGATGTTTTGGTATAACATAAAGAGCTTGGTATGATCTCTTAGCGAAGAACGATAGTCTTGCCGATGGGGATTCTATTGTCTATGTGACTTTGGAGCTTCGGTATGATGTTTCATCGATAGCGATAAGTCTTGGTGATAGCGATACAAGTGATGATCATTGGTATGAGGTCTTGGCGACAAGGTGAAGTCTGAGCGATAGCTCTTTGAACTCAGTGTAATCTCTTGCCGATAGTGATGACTCCTGGCAATATCGTTAGTCGGGTCTTGTAGCATCGGGGAGACACGGTTAGTGTCTCACCGACATGCCAACACAAGTTGATCGCCTTTGACCGAGTGAATACTATCCTACGTGACTTGTATTCGACCAATCAGAGAAGCCGAATGGGAACCGCTAGCAGTTGGATTGTTGCGGCCATTACTAAGAGGAAGTTCGACAGACCATGGGCGTGATGGATATACTTAGGAATTGCAAATGTTGATCGGTTCGATAATTGGGTGGATAGTAGATGAATTGTTCGATGTGTATCAGTGTGAATTCTATTCTGAGAAGGCTGTAACTTGAATGTTTCCTGTACAAGGTTGATCATAGTGAATGTTGCTGTAAATTGACATCAGAAAGATAAGTCTGATCTCTGTATGTAATCTCTATTACTGGAATACAAAGCGACTTCTCTTGGTGTGGTGGGTTTTTCTCTCATAAGGGTTTTCCCACATAAATCTGGTGTTCATATGTGTATGTTTAATTCTCTATTTATGTTATCTCTTTCAAGTGCATCTTAATTAGATTGTAATTGTAAAATTTAAAAGAGTCTCTACATTCTTCCCTGAGGTTTTGACGTTAGGAGAGTTGTTTCCGCACCTTAGCTTTCCTTACATGTTTGATACATCCACCTTTGGAATGACAGAATAAAGGAGAGACCATGTTGAGTTGGTATGGGATTGAGCTTGCTTGAATCATAGAAGGATGTGTGAAGACAAATGGTAGAAGGACAATGGTGAGCAAGAGAAGCAGAGTTTGCAGAAAAATAGAGGAAGATTGAAAAGTTGGGCAGAGGAGTGAGGCCAAAAGAGTTGCCAAGTTTTATAATTGTAATTTTTCATGAAATCCCGATTTGAATAAAAGTGTTGATTTTGTTTTCAATTTGGAGTGAAATATTGCAATTGTGCAAATTGATTCGATTTTTGTATTTAATCATTTATTGAGTTGTGTAATCTGAGTTTTTGTTGAAAGTGTTGTTTTCTTCTTCATCAATTGATTAGGGAGATACTAGATCTATTTGATGAGTTGATTTCTTGCATGGAGGAGTTAATTGAGTGCATGAGAGAATCAAGGGGAGTTGACTATTTGTATGTAATATTTAATTGATTGCATGAATGAGTGAAGTGTATTTTATTGATGAGCAGGATTGGGAGTAAGTATGAGTGAATTGATTAGACCTGGTAGTCAACAAGATGAGATAGAATTTAATGAGTTAATAATTGATTCTTGAATTATTGGTGCACATGAGGTGGAAATATTAATATAAATTAATTTATTAATGGATAATATGTAAATAAATGTGAATAAATAATTGGATAAATATGTTGATAAATAAATAGACAATTGATGGATAATAATTTATTAAAGTAATGAATAATGGTAGCCTAAATTAAATAATTATGACTTATTTAATTAAATTATTAGTTGTTAGGAGTCCTAGGTGATAAGGTAATAACATGTGTGTCCTAGGTGATAAATAGATGATCAGGTGATAAGCGCACTTGATTAGCTATGACAAAATGATGAAGGTGAAACTAACATATTTAGGTGTCTACATGTTGCCCCTCTTTGAGACAATGTTTAAAGTAGAATTGTTTCAAGGAAAAGAAAAGAAACTATGAATAAATAGATAAGTCATAAAGAAATAAATGATATAATATGAAGAAAGTGATGATATACTCCAATCATGTGGAGAAAATGATGAAAGATTAAATGATGAGATGATGATACCCCCTTGAGAGGGAAGTCAAGAAAAAAGTGGCATGAGTGAGCTATCAAAAGAAGAATGATGAGATGAAAAATGATGAAAGAATATGAAGAGATGGATACTAGAAAAACTAAAAAATAGAAAGTGAATAGTTGAAATGATGACAATGGATGATGAGATATGGAGAAATGGTTATTTGGAATTCTATATGGTGTTGGTAGATGGAGAGAAACCTTATTCTGATATAGCAATGGATTTTATGCACTAGGGTATAAAAGACCAAGGTGACAATGTATCTACTACATGGATTGACACTCAATCAAACAATAAACAATAGGATTCCCCAACACTCTCAAGGAATTTGGCACACTTGATGGGTACATTATGAGACAACCATAAAATATGGTGAGAATTTCCCATCACATATCAAGGTGATTGACCTTGGTGGGTCCTATAATAGAGCATCCAACAAACACAACAAAAAACTAATAGATCATGCCTCAATGTATACCAATCAAAGCACACCAAGATATATAATGATCATACTGACCATAGCTAGAAATAATATGGATAAAAAAAAAATACTATATGACTTGAAATTCACATTATCAAATATATATTTATAAAGCTATTCCTTTTGAATCACTCAATGACTAACAAATACTTGTCAATATCTAAAAACTACCCAAACCACAAACAATTAAACTAACTCAATAATATAAAATAACTAAAAATTACACTTTGAATCATATATCTAACGGTCCTCAACCATAAAAAAGTTCATCAAAATTGTATCTAGCGGCCTAATACATTCCCTTAAAACTAAGGGCAGCAAAAGAGATACTTTGAGGCAGTTTTGGGTGAAACATTAAAGTTATAGTTATCATTTAATAGTATGACTTGTTGTTATTGTTTGTTCAATGTGTGGAATTCCACCGTATTTTATGGCTTCTGTAAAGAATTTAACTATTTAAAGCCTTTGTCCTAAAATTCAGAAACACCAATTTAAGCCCTTTTACTGTTTGTTCAATTTGTGTAACACTGGCCATTTTTATTCTTTTAAATTTTAACTTCGAGAAAAAGCAATTTTATGTGATTTAACCATTCGATCTCTTTGTTTAAAAATTTAAAAATTTACATTCACCATTGCAAGCTTTCTTGACTGTTTATTAAAGAATGGTCTTTAATTAGGTTGGAAGTCAGTCTATCACAATCAGAGAACCAGTCAACTCCAGCAATAATGCCGTAATCCATTCTATGGGATATCAAGCATAGTGGATCTATGAAAATGTTTGTTATACAGATGGGTATAAACAGCATAATGAAATGGGTATTAACTTATGGTCTAACATGTTGTACAAAGCAGTCATGACATGAAACAATATAGATAAAACAGTTTTAGAAGAGTAGATCATGCAATATTTCAAGGACTATGCAGTTTGACCTATAGACATGGTCAAGTCCAGTTGGATATGACCATAGTCATCATCACTATTAACTCTAGAAGTTAGGCACTGTGTATGTTGTTTCCTGGAAACATTATAAGTACAGTGTTTCCTGCTACCACTGCTCTCTTGCCAAATGTGAGAGGGTGATGAAAAGGTGTGAGATGGAGATGTTTTGGGCTTCTTGGGATTTAAAGAAAGTGAGAGGGAGAGGGCAATGTCCATCTCCTCAGCCTTCCTTTTTTCATCCATACTGTTCTCTCTCCTACTCATAACCTCAACTAGACCTATTGCAGGGTCAGCTCCATGGCATTCTTCTTCTCTCCCTGATCTGCAATTCAAATGAAGGCAATAACCAAAGTCCAATTAGTTTCATTAGAATCTACTGCAAAATAGACAATTTCACAACTGGTCTATTTAATACCAGCAATATCAGCTTTAGGTACTATATCTCAATAACCTATAGCACTACTACTACCAGTCCTTTGAACATTGGCTATAGACCTTAGCACCACCACCACTACAACTACTAGGTGGAGTTTTGGGCAGGGAGGAAACAGAATGTTGAGGTTTACAAATATTTTCCACTCTTTTTCTAAGCCAAACTAATCCACAACTTGTTGAGTCCAGATCTTACCTGTTTGGTAACAGGCTTGATGTAGTGGAATCGGTGGGTGAAGAATAAAACTTGCCCGGAAAACAAGAGGGACTGTATCTGTCATTCCTTGATCTCTTTGTTTCACCTTCTGCATGACAAAAAAGGGATTCAATAATGCATTTTTTATGGAATATTATAACCATAAAACTAAAAAACACACACAGAGGGATAAAATTTCCCTGTAACACATCTAACACTGCAATTGGGTACGCAGATAGCAAGGCCAGCAATAACATATATGCTCAGAGAAAACACTTCAATGCCCTAAATCTCTTCATTGTATTGGGAAAAAAACAAATTAAGCGCTTTACATACCATGACTGTTTTCATCAATTTTCGTACTTCGATACATCTGCACCAAGAAAGCAGAAGTAAGTAGACACTCGTAGAAACAAGTTTTATGTCCTTAGAACAATGTTAGACGACATTATTTTCATAAGTTTATGGTTTGTTACTTTCCCAGTTCATAATTCGAAGGGGAAGGTATGAAAAGGAGAAAGAGAAGGTTGACAGATGCAAGAAAAAACTAAGAATGATCCATATTGTAAAACTTGAGTCTTGTTGCAGAAGGGTCGAAGAAGAAAGAGAAGCCTAAATCCTTCTAAGAGTAGCCCAAATCATTAAACTTCAGTAGAATTAGAGAAAGCTGAAAGAATAAAAAGGAGCAGGTTGGCAAAAGCAAAGACAAAGACAACACAGAAGAAGTTACAGTGAAAAGAATTCTGTTTATAGACTTTTTGGTAGTTATAAACGACATCAAAATTCTGTCATCAGAGGCACTGATGTACTATTTCAAGTCATACCTGCAGATGACTTTTCACATGGGATATGGTGAGCCCTTTCACATCCATCAGCTGAAGAACAAGCTTGGGTGTAGCCTCTGCAGAACCCAACAAACAGATAACACAAAAGTTCAATTTGGCATCAGTCATTTTATCTTTGGAGACTCAAAACATTGAACAATGAAAACCAGTCTTTCTTATTCAGAGATTTTCAGATAACTCTTACAGATCTACTATAGTTTAAGTGCTAACAAACCAACCCAAAACTACAAATCTAAAATGACAAAAAAAATGAAGCATACAGGTTTATAGAATTAGGTAATGAAGCAATTCAAAGACAGACTCACTTTCCTGACCACCCAGTGTGTCCACTGCATTGAGAAAGCAGTGATGGAGCTCAGATGTCCATCTGAGCCGAGGAACATTTGAGCGAACATATTGCCTTACTGCACCGCTCCTTCCACTTGATTCCATTTCTTGTACCTTCTCACCTTTATTTTCTCTAATGACCCACTAAGCTAAGGCAAGTATTCTTTTATATATATATATATATATATATATATATATATGTTGTAGATGAATAAAAAACACACCATAAGAACAGAACTTACAAAGCAAGGAGCCTGATTTTGAGGCAAACGTGGTAAGCAACTCATTCATCTAGTTGATAGGCAGATGCCATCTTTAAATGTTGACACACTTTAGTGGGCAATTTTCACCTCCCAAGTTTAGCATTGCCATTAAATTACGTCTGGCAGGAAGTTTCACTTGCATTGAGTTTAGCAAATTCTGTCTCTGTAAATGGGTCATCTAGAACTTCCTCCCCTCACATTTGACTCTGGTGTAATTCATGAAAATGATGAGGCCATGATAACCATTATTAACTCTTTCCGAGGAAGAAAAACAAATATAGTAAAAAAGGGGAGTCAAAAGAGAGAATTCTTTTTTGGGGTTTAAAATAAAGGAGAGCTCATAGTTCCATGGAGAAAAAAAATTGCAGCCAACTCAATCATTCTAATTCCAATATGCTCTGTAATTAGTGTATACTCCACCTTAAAATTTGGGTTCGTTGACCCAATTGAAACCACTTTCCAACAATACAATCCCATGGACAGATTCTTGTAATGAATAGAATGTTGTGTGGGTTTTTTTTTTTTGCTTTCAAATTACACTCATTTGTACCGTTGGGCATTTGGAGATACGCCCTTCAAATCAAAGCACATAAGATCAAGGCATGTGAGTAGTTGAAGGGTGGGTATTCTTGCATTATATGTAAATAATGAGGAAGGAGAAGGAGATAACGAGGAACAGGATGATATTCTGAACTAAGATAATATTGAAACTACAAAACAAATTGGGTATAGGGATAGGGAAGGTGACCATGCTCTTGACTAAGAGTATGAAGTTTATAATTAAGATAATATTAAACTTAAAACAAAATGTAGGTTTAGGGATAGGGATTATGTTTATTGGAGTATATTGTTGTGTTTATTTTTTTCATTATTATTATTTTTCAAGTATATAGCATAGTTATTTGGATAAATTATGTTTCTACAATATAGATAAGATGAGATTGGGATATCGTACAATTTAAGAGATGTGTGTGAGTGAACAATGAAGATTATGTTTATACTGAATATAAATATGGGTATGGAGATGGAATGTGTAAGGGGAAGTGGTCTTGGTCACTATTTTTATATTAAAATCATACATAGTATATAGAGAAAAAAATAAAACTGATTAAATATTGTAAATGGAAACAACTTAATTAAGAGGTTTAGTGAATATAGTTTAAACTATGAGATAGGCTTGACCTTGAGAAAATAACATTAATCAAGTAGTGAGAAGATAAAAAAATAATTCTTTGATAATGAGAGTGTCACAATTGTCCCCATCTTGAATGACATTCCTTGATAATGTGTTGTGAATGCTCTTAATATACTATAGTTTGACTTGATTGATTTGTTCTTGCACTTTCAAAGTAGCACCTATGTTTGACATTTACCGTTCATTCACATTGGTTTGATCTAATCTTTAATTGACATAAGATCAATCATATTCAATCTTTTACAGTTATTGTTAGATCTTAAACATTCATCACACTAGCTTAACATTGACAATGAGTGAGCCTTGAAGAATCCTTAACAAATTTGAATTCTAAAATATTTGAACAAATCGGGCAAAGTAGTACAACTAATAAAATGAAAAAATAATGCATTTATTTTATAATTAATTGTAATGATAGTGTTAGAAGTATGAAAAATTATAACCACTTGTTTGCAAGAGAGCTTATGACCAAAATTTACAACTTGGTGTCATTGTGAAGAACAAGCCAAATATGCTTAGCAATTTTGTAGTCTTGGAAGGTATGTTTTAAATAGATTCATAATTATGATAGGCTGGGTTGGAAAAATGAGAAACATTGAGAAAGTTGATGCATTAGATCCCATAGAAAGATTGTAATGTAGTTATTTTCTAGTAGTCATTTGGGATGTGGCATCGATCTTGAATTTCACAAGGTTCATGCTTAGGGAATTGCCACTTGATATGCTTGAGCTTATATTTATATTTGAATCGAGTCTTGAATGTAATGGAAGGCCAAAGATGAGATGTTGTGATATATGCACTTGAGTAGAAAGTGATCTAACCAGAACCATTAGTCCAACCCCGATCCTTAAAAGGTTAATGGGAATATAATTGACATTTTAGTGAATATATTATAACCAATTAGTTGTATGCTTTTAATAATTAAATTCTATTGAATGTTTCCAATTTGGAAATGGATTTAAGAAGGGTCCATTTCTTTCAATTGAAGGTTAGAGAGATATCAAAGATTTTCAAATTTCTAGATTCCTTTCTTGAAATAGTTCTTTTTTTGTTTGGGGTAGAGGTTCATTTAGAGGTTTGTTTTTAATTTGAAAAATACTATTCCATCACATAGAGGAGGTAAGGAATCTTCATCCTTTTATAGGAATTAATCTATTCTCTTATAAAATCCGTAGTATTTTTGTTAGAATTTCCACATACTATTGATAGGGAAAGACACAAAGAACTTAAAGTACTTGGATAATATTAGTTTTTCAATCTTCCCAATGTTCCAAAAAATATGAGTTGTAGCTATAGAGATCCAGTGGTACACACAAATTGAATGTTCCATTTTGAGATATTTACATGCATTAAAGGATGTGTAACACCTAAGAAACGTTTATCCTTGGGCTAGATACATTGAATCCATGAAATGATTTTCATACATTTTCTTCAATTTCATTTGGCCTAAAGGAAAATTCTTATCATCTTAGAAAGAATATTATATAACATGCTTTCAAAGATAGTTCCAACAACAATAATAATAGGCACTTGATTGACAATGAAGAAATTATTGAATACTAAGCAAATTCTACTAACCAAGAGAGAAAACATCCCCTCAACAATCTATTTTTTTCTAGAATTTTGTATAAAACATAGTGTTGTATATCATCAAGAAAGACTCCTAGTCCAAAGGTGATCCGTAGGCATCTAATGATTTCCCAAGTGTTTAATTTGGCACCACTCAACAAGGATATATGACGGGATGTTGATATATTGGATAATTATACACACTATTTTATTCATTGATTTCTTGGAACTTGATATAAATAAGTAAAGATATTTAACTTCAAGTATATTGGATAATTTTATCTTTCCTAAAATGTATTCCTTTCAATTTTATGGACTGTAAAAATATCATGGACACATTAGATTCCTCTTTGCTTATACCAAGAAACATCATGTTGACATTCATGAAATATGAATTCAATGCCTATCGATTATATATGAAGTATATTTATTTTTTATAATTTTAATGTCATAAGCTCTTTAATGAAGATAACTCAAATTATTGACAACTGACACATAAAGAGAGGGAGAAAGGTGGAAACCTTGATGGACTAAACATTATCAAGCAAACCGAATAGTGGGAGAACCAAATTTGTAAAATTTCTAACACTAACATTAGAGAAAATCATTTGAATGTGGTGGATAACCCTAGATTATTATAGCTAATTCAATTGAGTGTGCTGATTATAAAGGGCCATTTAACCCATTCATAATCTTGTTAAAATATAGCTCTATAATAAAAGTTTCATGATTATATTATTACACCCATTCAATTGTTTCCCAAACCAAAATTCAATATTGTTGAGAATAAACCTTCTGCTATTTTTTTTTTCTTAGGACTAACAATATCATGAGCAATAGATTTGATGTATTAAGTGATTATCGTTGCATAAGGTGTTTAAAGATTAATTTTCCTCCAATTGGTAATAGAAGCATTTTGATTACCTTTGTGTATAGATTTGAAGAGTCCTTAGTTTATAAACAACCCAAGAGATTCCATGGATTTTTCTTCAAGGTAGACTTGGCATAAATCATGTTGAATCCAGTGGGAATATTTCCTTGAACAACCCAATTTGTAGACCATCCATACTTGTTTTTATCATCAACCATTATTGAGAGGGTCCTTTCAATCTTATATAGCATCAAAATTCTATATAAATACTAATGTACATAAATCACCATAAATTTTATTAGGCGCGTAATTGCAAACATCACTATCATTTTCTTGGTGGAAGACATCAAAATCCATATCATCTAATAATAGATATTTGTAATGCATATAAAATGAACCTGTATTATTAGATGATGAAGAAAATGATTTAATCAATGTTGAATACATGAAATTTTATATTTAAGAATTCAAGTTAAATTCGAAGTCACCTCTTACTTTCTCTCAGACACTTTAGGTTCACTTAGTTGAAACAAAGGAAAATATTTGCATGGGAAAATACTATGCAAGGGAGTAATATAGATTGAGTCTTCATTAGATTGCTTCCTCTAACTAGAATTTTTCATAGGAGGAGCTACTAATGGCCAATTTAAAATTTAGAGAAGTGTCATCTTTGGTCTTAGTAGTTGAGCTTGAACAAATAATACTAAGAATCAAGGAGAACCTCAATATGGTGTGGGAGTTGAGGGACCTAGAATTCAATGGCTAGCAGAGATAAGGAGATCTTGGAAGAATTGAGCGGACTTTTGTTGTCTCTACACCCACTCATGAACCATACAAGGTACAATAAAGTAATATATACTGCATAGTTTTTAGTGGGGTTGGTTGCTAGTGATGGTAACTATTACACTTTTGGATACATTTGACCATGTTTTCTCCAATTAGCTCATTTTTTTTGGCTCATGTATAAAGCCATATCCATGTAATCCATGATCATACGACTAACCATGGAGACTTTCCTTTTGTTACTAGCCACATACTATAAATATTTTATACATATAATGAAATGGGTAGGGGCCTTTCCCCCTCTTACTTATCATATGTATGTATGCATGTATGTATGAATGAATGTATGTATGTGTGTACACATATATGCATGTATATATGCATGTGTGCATATATGTATGTATATATACATATACACACACAAATATATGTCTATTATATTTATATGCATATATGTGTGTATGTGTGTGTCTACATGTGTGTGTCTATATGTGTGTGTGTGTATATATGTATAGGTGTATACATGTGTGTGTGTGAGTGCATGAATACATACATATATAAGAAGAAGTTTTTGGATTTCCACCAATTGTTTGTTGATCACTTTCTCTCTTTTTAATAGCCCACTTGACATTCTTCTACCACAAGGTAGAAGAAAATTAGTACTTCTTTTAATATATTAATGCACGAGCTATTAAAAATTAAGTAATATTTATTAAAATTGAACAATTTTATCAAAATATTTTTTTGAAATAAGAATTACTTTGTATATATTAATCTATATAAGTTGTGATGTCAATTGTATACAAAAATAGAATGAAACAATGCTCTAGAATCCCTTTCAAACTTAAAAATATTAAAATCCTAACTACACAAATTTTGGTTACAAAATACTATAACAATAAAAAGTAAAAATTAAATCTCAAAGATAACATTAATTATAAATAAATATATAATTAAATAAATTATTTTAAAGATAATTAGTACATAACTAATGAAAATAAATTACAAAAAGAAATAAACACATAATCAATAAAAATTAAGGATAAAATGTCAATATCTTGTAAACTAGTTACAACTAGCACTTGCACCTAAATGAGGTTCAAGGATTACACAGATAGAAAACTATATGTATGTTAATATGTTAGAGAGTACATGTTTGTGCATGGGTACACGTGGATGCCATGTGCTGCAAATTCTAATTGTATGTCGCTGGATTAAACAATTAATAATAAGTGCTAAACAATGAAATGAAATAAACTTAGACAAATCTAGATTTTTTCCTTTAAAAATTAAGATTTATCTGCTTTTACGTGCTAAGTGAGATTTCGGGGGCTTTCACTTGATATTTTAGAGGCTTTTTCCATTAAATGATAGCTGGTTTACCATTAAACAACAGCTAAAACTTGTTTCCCGATGACTCAAGAGTGATTTGAGACTTGTTTCAGGCTGAAATCTCACAATATGTATGGCCTATCAGCTAATTATAAATAAATTAATTTATAAAATAAAAGAACGAAAATAAAATAGATTATAAGTCTATTCATAAATCTATCTATGAATATATACTGCAATTCTAAGCTTAATCCAAATAATACAAATAAAAATTCATCAATAATCACATATACATTCAAATCAAAATCAATGAAATCAACATACTTAAAAATTAAAACCCATATACTCATAATATTCTAATTCCACTGTTAATCAAACTAATACCAATAGAAAAACTCTACTAATTATTCACATATACAAAACAAAATCAATATACTTAAAAATCTAAGTATTTGTGAGAATCCAGATCAAATTTTCCACATTCTACTTGAGATAGATTGACAGCAGATTGGTAATCTAAAGTAGAGAATTCCAACCAAACTGAATGCCACCATATGTTTTGTATTGAAATACCAGGTGAGGAACAAAACAACAGTGATAAGAGGAGCACAGTTTTCTATTCCATGTGAAAAGCTCTATCATTCCAGTCAGTTCATTCTGTCTTGGAATTATGATCGAAATTCCTTGGTTTAGACGTTGATGTGGGTGAGATTACGTGAGAGTTGGGGTGCCAATTTAATAAAGCCATCACATGCACTTGGAATGTTTTCGATTCTATCTTTGACCACCTTGTAAAATGTTAATATCTGGGAAACTGAGACTACGTAGTGCACACGGAGAGAGTAGTTGTATTTTGTTTCCTTCAATTTTGCTTTGTCTGTAGTGAGATAGTCTACTAACTTCCATTACAAGTTAAGGCTTTGAAAATTTGACAAAAAGATAATTTTAATGGTAAGGATGATGATATATTTATATTATGTTATTTATCAAAGTTTGAATATTTTAAAGATATGATTGATTTGGGTTCGACTTATAAGTGATTATAATAGAGAGGTTCTTCCTATTTATGGTGGCTTAGTCAAAGGACGATTTTTAGTTTAGATGTGTGCTTATTCATCATATTATAATTTACATGAGATGATTTTGATGGACTGGTTCCTCTTGCTCATAATAGTTTAGACAAAAGATAACTTCTGATTTAGATACACATGTTTTGTTTTTTTGGCCAGGTTCTCCCTACTTATGGTAGTTTAGTCAAAGGATGATTTTTAGTTTAGATGTATGCCCATGTACACCTTCCAATGATGTTAGGTCCACAAAATATAAATAGTATTTGTAAGGTTTTTGATTAAGGTAAACACATGAAGGTTCCAGACCCATACAAATAAGCAATAGGATTTGTAAGATTAATGATACCTTAGTCCTAACATTTTGGTAGTAGATAGTACTTGCAAATTATCATACTAAATCTCTATCTCATGCATCTAAAATATAGAGAAAATAGAAATAAGAAACCACAAGTGGTTTACAAAATAATGGATCAAAATAATAGACCTAAACTAGTCACCCAAATCCAAGTAAAATAATTCAAGATCCATTCATGAAGATCATATTATAAGAGTAAAATGTGACTCTATCCATCACTATTGCATGTCATAGATACCCTCATTACTCTAGTAGGTAAACATTCCCAATTATGTCACTCCATGATTGAGTGGCTAGCTAGCACGAAACCAAACTATCATAACAAGATTACCCACTCTCTATGTAGCTCCCAAGCACTGCACTAGAGAGATTTCCAACAATAAATCTTATAAATATAACAACTATAAATCCATAACTACTATGCAACCACCTCATACATGTAGCCTCTTATTTAAAATTCCATTAAAAAATTATTCAAGTCAACTAAGAGAAAATAAATAATAATTTTTTTCACCCAATCACTCTCTAGGCATCCATGTACCCATCTCAAATGGTTTGGAGGCACATGAAATGCATATGATTTACAAGTTTAATATTAATTTCATCTTAAAATTATCCCACTTTATATTACACATTTCAATGATAAAAATAGAAAATATAAAATGAATCAAGTATAATCTACAAGGCCCATAGCCTCCCTACATAAAAAATAATTATGCTCAACAATTTCATAAGTGAATTCATAATGTTAACCAAAGTTTCAAATTTATGAGTTGCCAACTTGCCACTCTCCACCATAATTACAAACAAAGTGATACCACATATCAATGTGCTTGGTACAAGCATGACACATGGGATTCCTAATCAAACAAGTAATTTTTTGACTATCACAACCAGTCTAAACCAACCCACAATCAAAATAAACACCTAAGCATAGTCTTTGTACCCAAAAAATCTATTTATAGGTATGTGTAGTAGTCATATACTCCTCTTTGGTAGTAGATAATACAATTAAATAGGTTATATTTAACTCATCCAATTGATAGTACCACCAAATTATAGAGAAAACACATATATATTAGTGTACCTCTAGTTATCCAATTAACTTGCCCATTCTACATTAATAAAGTCTTATATGTCCAATGAATTACCCACATTATTGGAAACATGATAACATAATAAGTAATAAAAATATCTTCATCATAAGTCCAATGCTCTTTACTAAGGTTAAACATAAACTTGTTGAGAACTTTCACTATTGGGACAATATCCAATCTAGTGCATACCATGCATGCAACATTTTTCATATAATACTAGCATAAGAAACATTATAAATATCCTCCAAATTCCTATCTAACTTATGGCACATGTCTAACTAAATATTATTTCCTATATGTAAATGAGTACTTATTTGTTTATAATATTTCATAGTACATAGCCACAAAATAGTGTCAAGATACATACTTTAGCTAAGCCAAATCTTCTCTTGAACTCAAGATCCTTGATAATTTTCATCCTTAGAAATAAAAATATGAGTTTTAAATTCATTAATTATCACCTTGTTATTACCAATCAACATATATGTGATGTCCCCAATTCAAGCCATGTGGATTAATAATGCATGGGTTTCCCTTTCCTTGGATTACCCAAGAGGAGGATAATGTAGAGCATTATTGGGTAAGTGAGGAGTCTTTGGATTGTATCCTATTCTTTTTTTAATTAAGAGCTCGGTAAATGCTTTTGACTCGAAGCTATGAACCGGTGAGGTCACAAACGAGGGACCTCATCCCCAATATAATTTCTCAACAATTACACCCCAATGGAGTTTGAACCTTGATGGAAAGAATAATAACACAACACCTTAAACATCACACCATGCCACTATTGTCGCTTGTATCCTATTCTATTCTCATGTTGTGGGCACATATTTTTATGCAACTTAAGTGATTCCTAGCCTAATTATCCTATTCTATTATTAAGTTGTGGGCTTGTATTTTTATGCAACTTAAGTGATTCCTAGCCTAAGGACTTCCATTTTTTTCCCCTTTTTAATTTTAATGACTTAAGGGACATGTACATTAAGTTATTTTATTAAACATGTGTCGAAAAGGTTAAACCTTTAGCATGTGATTTCAAGGAGCCCATTGGTTCATTTTTTAGGGATTTTATTTAAAGCATTGGATTGAGTTGGTAATGGATCAATGATTGAGGTTAAATCCTTCTTTTGGGAGTCAATATGTGTATAAAACAACTTTCAGGTGTCATTATGGACATTTTGAGTATTTAGTGATGCCCTTTGGGTTATCAAATGCTTCAACTACTTTTTAGTCTTACATGAAATATGTGTTCAACAAGCAGTTGTGGAAGTTTGTGCTAGCCTTTTTTTATGAAATTTCGGTGTACAACAAGACATGCAAGGAGAATATATGCCAGCTATATGAGGTGTTAAGAATGTTAGCAACTAATTGTTAGAACACAATAATGTACTGAGGGGGGGTGGTGAGGGGGTGAATTAGTACATTCCACACTTAATCCAATTCAATAAAAACTTGTTACTATCTTAAATAGATAAATCATTCAAAACACAAGCACACAATCACAACACCAGATTTATGTGGAAAACCCTACAAAGGAAAAACCTTGGTAAGAAAGCTACTTGGAGCTACTATCCAAATCTAGCCTCACAAAATGAAACAATATTTACAAAAAATTTTATGGCTTCAACCAAAGGAGGTTTAAAACTCCCTACAAATTACAACACTTACATAAGGAGGCTACAACCTCAGCATACAACACTTGATGAATTCTGGTGATCAACCACCACTGCAACACACAATACCTTTGTTACCTCCAACTCACTGCTTTTGGCACACTCCCACTATGCTACCTTCAAATCACTACTTAGTACTTCCAGAACTCACTCATATACTTATTCCTTCGGCTCACTTCCCTTAGTACTCAATCATACACTTCTTCCTTCAAATAATTTCCTTCAACACTCACTCATACACTTCTATCTTCGGCTCATTGCCTTCAACACTCACTCATACACTTCTGCCTTCAGCTCACTACCTCCAACACATTACACTTTTATCACATCAAAGAAACAACACTTCACTCACATTGAACTCAAAATCAAAATCTTCCATTTATATCCTCTACAAGCTTCAAAAATTTTCTCCTTGTTGGCCAAAATGAAATGTATGACATGAAACATGCAACGACCATAAGAAAATCGACTTCAAAATATCCATGGGAAAAGGAAATAAAATGTGGTCCAATTCAAGAGATAAGCAGGACCTATTTTAATTTAGCACACATCCCCATGCTAGCACACACCACAAGAAATTAGCACAAAGAACTCAATATTCCAAGTCGGCCTAGCAAACACTTAACCTTCCATGCATTAACTCTAGACCACAAGTTGTACCAAAGAGACCAGATAACACCATGTGGATCACATTATAAACATATATGATAGTCAAAAACATTATCATGCACCCCTTTTATAGCTTCCCATAGCATTATGTTGATGCAAGCAAATAGACACTAGACCCAACATCTCGTGTGAACCCAAAAAACATAGCCATGAGATAGAACATTGAAAACCATACTTGCAATATACCTCAACACTTGAAGCTTGAAATTAGAGAAAATAGCCTGGACAATTTAAACTCATTCTCCAAACTATAAGGCCACAACATCAACTACTCCCTGAACCTTCCTGAGTGTAACAACACAGTCTTCACTTTGTTAGCTCTGGAAACTTCTACAATAACTTCTATGTTTTGAAAACAAGAACATACATACATCACACTTATATCTAACTAAATTCCAAACCATAGGATCATATATTCAAAAGAGGAGGAATGCAAAGCATTCTCTCGAGCTTCTTCAATACAACTTCTTGAGCCACTAACTGTATGCAATTATTTCATACATTTTTCATATCTTATGCAATATTTTACATCAAAAGATAGTGAATACAACATTCACAATATCATTCACCTATTCATGAGAAACAGGTTATATAGAAAAACTATGTTCAACAAGCTCATGACATCCATCATTATACTCAACACTTTTGATCAACACACTGATTGCAACACATGAAATCGAACACATATTACCACTCTATTGACATCAATGGACAACATCTACAACAAGATAACATCTTCAACAATCTCCACTATGTTGACATCAAAGACAATGCCTGCAACATACTTGCAACAATCTCCCCCTTTGGTATGGATGGCAACACTAACTAGATATGTAATTTTCTCCCCCTTTGATATCAAGGGAAAAGGGCAAGTGGTCTTGAACTGTGCTTGCAACAACATACAAGCTCCCTTTGTCTACACTAACCTTAACATCGTTCTACCTGCTCCCCTTGAGAGGTAGCCTTCATCAATCTAGGGATAAAAATATGTCTTGAATTGCTCCCCTAGACATATGCACAATATATGCATCTAGTGAGAAGAAGGGGGGGCAACAATCCCTAATTTTTTTCTAAGATACTCAAATGTATCCTTTTGAAAGTGCCTTTTAAGTATTTCTCCAACTTTTTCCTTTGCAGGCACATACTCCAAGGTAGGTGCACAAATATGGGGGGCCAAGAAGTGTCCACCCCACTTTTAAAATTCAAAAATTCCATAACATTGGTGCATTATAACACACTTGAGTTATTTCTTCAATGAGAAATAACATGAGCACATTATAATGTGCATGCATTATTTCTTATTTAAACAACAAAAAGAAAACTTCATTTCATTCATTCTTTTTTTTTGTTGTAAGCTTTCTCCATGGCCTACAAACCCTCCACAATGCAGTTGAGTTCTAGGAATCCCAAAAACATGCCATATCTTCACCAATTCTTTTTCAAAATGTCTCCACTACATCAAGGAGGTTGAAAAGGATTAAGTTATTGTTTTCTTTTTGTGTGAATTTGGTATTAAATAGGTAGATTGAATATGTTTTTTGATGTAAATTTATTTAATTTTTAGGAATTGCTAATGCACCACTAAATCCTCCTAAAATTCCCAATTCACCTCAAGCTCAAATCCCTCCTAAAGAATAACCTCAACAAATACCTCCTATGATTCCTCATCATGCTCTAGGAACACAAGAAAATTTAATGAGGAAAATTAAGAAATAAAAAAAAACAAATTGAGTTAATTGCAAGGTTTAGAGATCCTTCATGCACAACCTCGCATAGAATTATCCTTGCTCAATCACTTCAATCCATAATATTGTTACAAGTATGAGTATTTGGTGTTGTCATTGATGTTAACAAGCTTGGGGGAGATTGTTGCAAGCTTATGTTTGTGTTCTCATTAATGACTAGTTGTGTTGATGCTTTGATTAGTTGCATTATGTTGTCATTAGTAAGTGCTATTGGTATCAACCTCTTGTGTTTCTTTGATAATATTTTGTTTTTGGATGTTGTTCATTTAGTGATGATGAGGAAGTGTTGAAGATGATGAGTATATGTCTCTGGTTCTTCGTTTCCAAGTGCTTTTGAGAAAATTTGAATAATAGAGGAAACCGTGTTTTGCAGAGGTGTTCTAGTGTACAGTGTGGTGTTCTGGTTTTTCTCCACATTTTTTCATGGTTGAAGATATGATTGTGTATTTCAGATATGTTGGTCAAAGGTAATTAGAGGTTCTATATCTAGAATTTCTTTGTTTGAATCATTGTGTAGAGAGAGTTGTGTTCACCAGTGTGTGAATTCTATGTTGCAATGGTGTCTGGGAGAAATGGTATTGCTCCTCATTTCTCCACAGTTTGGTTTCTAGTCTTATAGTTTTGGAAGTGGGTTGATAATGATCATATCGACCTATAGTCAAATTTATTTGTGGTTTGGTGATTTGGAAGTTGATTTCTTGAGCTACAGAGTATGGAAGGTTGTTTGAATGTACTAGGTGTGTACATTCTTTAGCTAAAAGTTGTTGCGAAGGAATTATTTATATTTTTGGATGTTTGTAGAATATTCCAGATTGTATTCAAGTGTTGTGTGTGGTCGGTGAGTCATATTTGGATTTGAGAAAGCATGTACTTAAATGTTAATGGTGTTTACACTGGTTCGATTGACCTTGGGTGTTTCACTAATTATGGATTTGCTTTGGTAATTATGAAAGTGTGGTGTGGTGTATATGTATGATGTGGGTCTGAGTTAAGATATGGAGTGGTCTAATTTCATTCCTTTCCATCGTGGGAATGCTTAGTGCCAACCTAATTTGAATTTGCATGGTTGAGGTGCATAGCCAACCTTGGAAAATGTTTTCAAGGTTGAAGAAATTATATATAAGTGTTGAGTTAATGGAGAATTATTTAATGAAGTGTGTGATGTGAATTGCAGAGTTTTGAAGTGCGAATTTTTGAAGAGCAGTGTGAGCCTAATGAGCTAGACTATTTTAAGCAGTGAGAAGAATGTGTCTACAATCTTCAGAGAGACTGTGAATGTGTTGGTGATACTATGGTGGATCTTTTTTGTTGCATTGAGATGGATTTCTCACTGTAACATCCTTCTTTCTTCTTTTTTGTAATCTGGCAGTGAGCCCTTCTTTCTTTTGGGTAGTGATCCCTCCAGTAGTGAGCCTATTGTATTCGGTGTTGCAATTACTTTATATTATGAGCTAATACTCACCGTGGTTTGTCCCTTCTTAGGATTTTGACGTAAATATGGTATTCTATTATGCATGGTGTTGTTGTCTTTTAGTTTTTGTTATTTTCTTTCATGTTAAATCATTCTAATAGATTAAGGGTTAATTAAGTTGATGTGGATTTGAATGTTTATGAGGGTTTGAATTTTTAATGTACAACTGATTCACCCCACTCTTAGTTATCTTATGTGCATTGAACAATTGGTATCAGAGCAAGGTTCCTTGGAAGAAAGCTTAACTACTTGAGGTAGATCTAGGATGGTGCACAAGAGGGATGCTCCTTTGTTTGATGGATCAGACTATGGTTTTTGGAAGACAAGGATGGAAGGTTTCTTGATATCTCTTGGATTTGGAGTTTGGAAGTCTGTTGAGATTGGATATATTATGCCTAATGGTGGTCTGAATATTGATGATGAGATCAAGGCCTATGAGAACAATGGTAAATAAAGGTATTCTCTTTTAAGTGGTCTTTCTAATACCGAGCTTGTGAAAGCTAAGTTTGAAATATGCTAGAGAGATTTGGACAAATTTAGAAAGTATTTATGAAGGAGATGATAAGGTCAAGAAAGATAAGATGTAGAATCTAAAGTTCACATTTGAGAACCTGCAGATTTCTGAAGATGACAACATTACAAGCTACATGTAGAAGGTGGACGAAGTTTTCAAATTACATCAAAGATCTTGGTGGAAATCTTGAAGAAGTGGTAAAGAAGGTATTGAGAGATCTTCCTAAATATTATATTCATAAAGTTTATGCTATTGAGGAAGTTCAAGATTTAAGAAAATACTCTAGAGATTAGTTGTATGGTTCTAAATCTAATTTTGAAATGAGAGAATTCAGTACAAGTAGTGGAAAATTTTAGACTCCTTTTAAGGCTAGCAAATTAGAAAAGATTGAGGAATTAGATCAAGAGGATCTTGATGATGTTGAAGCAAAATTGGTGAGGAAAATGAAAAAGGGTAATGGTAAATACAGAGGTAAGCTACCTTTCAAATGTTTTAGTTGTGGTAAGATAGGTCATAATGCTTCAAGGTATCCAAATAGAGCTTTTAATGAAAAAAATATAGAAAAGAAAGGTAAAGCAATCAAGAAAATTTATAATGTTAGAGAAGATGCCAGTATATTTGACAATGAATTTGATTATGGGGATTATGAAGATAGTGAATGCTTGTTCATGGATATTAAATATGAAACTAATTTTGCTAACTTTAAAAGTTGTGTGAAGGAAAGTGCTCCGAAAATAGGTCACAATGCTATGATGACTGCTCTTCATGCTAGAAAGAAGAACTACTGTATTATTGATAGTGGATGCTCAAATCATATGACTAGTGAAAAATGTAAGTTTGTTAAATTTGAGAAATATGAAGGAGGTCTAGTTAAGTTTGGTGATGATACATATGCTATGATATGTGGAAAAGGTTCTATTAGGTTTGATGGCAAGCATAATACAGATGATGTTCTTTATGTTAAAGGTTTGAGACATAACCTCTTGAGTGTTGGAAAAATGTATAGAAAAGGATATAATCTTATGTTTCAGGATGATTAATGTGAGATTAGAAAAAGCTCTGGAACTATGGTTGCTGCTGGAAGAAGGACAAATGGAAATGTTTATCAACTTAAATGTGTTGATGGTCACTGCTTTATGACTCAGATTCATTAAAGTTGGCTATGGCATAGAAGGATGTGTCCTATTAATTTTTATTGCCTAGTTAGGATCAAATCAATTCAAGTTGTGATAGATTTGCCATGGATTACAAAGCCCATTAATGTTGTCTACAAGGAATGTCAAATTGGGAAGCAAGCAAGAAGAAGTTTCAAAGTCAAAGAACAATCTACTATTGGACTATTGGAATTAGTGCATACAAAACTTTGTGGTCCTACTAGAGTAAGAATTCTTTAAGGTGGTAGGTATTTCATGATATTGATTGATGATTATTCTAGAATGGCATGGGCTGCCTTTCTCAAAGAAAAATTAGAAGCTCTAGATAATTTTAAATAATTCAAAGTTATGGTTAAGAATGAAATGGATATGAAAATCAGGTGCTTGAGGTTTGACAGAGGTGAACAATTCACTTCCAATGAGTTTAATAGTTTTTATGAGAATCATGGGATAAATCTAGTTATTTATTTTCCCCTAGGACTCAATAGAATGGAGTGGTTGAAAGAGAGAATAGGATTGTTTAGGAAGCTAGAAGGAAAATGATGAAAGATGCAAACCTAACAAAAGTCTACTAGAGAGAAACAATTCATACTGTAGTTTACATTCTTAATAGAGTTCAAGTAAGAGAAAACAATGGAAAGACTCCCTATGAGTTGTGGTATGGAAGGATTCCTACTGTCAAATATTTCAGAGTGTTTGGAAGAAAATGTTATATCAGAAGAGATGAATAAAACTTAGGAAAGTTCGATACAAGATTTGATGAAGGTATCTTCCTTGGATATTCGACAAGAAGCAAAGCTTACCGATGCTCCAACAAGCGATTGAAGAAGATTAATGAAGTGAAAATGTCAAGGTAGATGAAGACTTAGAGAAGAATTTTGTGATGATAGATGGATATGAATTAGATGAGTCCTCTTGCAAAGAAAATGAAAAAGATGAATATAAGGAAAAAGAAGTTCAGATTGAAGAGGAAGAAGCTTCAGAAAGGATCCCTAAGACCCCTAGGTATGTGTAGAAGAATCATATTGAAGATCGGATTATTGGTGACAAAAGCAATGGTGTATTGACAAGAGGAAAATGTGCTATGGCTGAAGAACAAGTAAACCTATGTTTACTCTCTAAAGTTGAACCTAAAAAAGTGATTGAAACATGCAAGGATGAATATGGGATCAAGGCTATGGAAGAAGAACTAATGTAGACTGAGAAGAACCAGACTTGGGAACTTTCCCAAGACCGACAAACAAGAATGTGATTGGAACTAAATGAGAATGGAGAAATGATAAGAAACAAGGAAAGGCTTGTGTTTAAGGGCTACTCACAAGTAGAAGGAATAGATTTTGAGGAGACTTTTGCTTCGGTGGAAAGAATGGAAGCTATTAGGATGTTTTTGGATTTTGTAGCACACAAATATTTCAAAGTATATCAGATGGATGTGAAGTATTCTTTCTTGAATGGTGAATTAGAAGAAGTATACATTGAACAACTGGAAGGATTTCAGTTATCACAAAAACCTTATATGGTCTACAGATTGAAGAAGGAATTATATGGATTGAAGCAAGCTCCCAGAGCTTGGTATGCAAGGTTAGGTAGGTACTTGATACATCAAGGATTTAATAAAGAAGAGATGTAGAAAGAAGAGATGATATTTTTATGTTTGGGGAGATGAATTTCTTCCTTGGGTTGAAAATCAATCAGAAAAAGAAAGGTATATTAATTTCATAATCAAAGTATGTCAAGGAAATGTTGAAGAAGTTTGGAATGGAAGATTCTAAACTAGTATGTACTCCTTTGGTTACTAGTTACAAGATAAGTAAGAATTATGAATATCCTAAGGTTGATCAAAACAAATATAGATCAATTATTGGAGGACTACTATATCTAATTATTACTAAATCAGATATCATGCATGCAATTTGTCTTGAGGCTAGATTTCAAGAGGATCCTAAAGAGTTACATGTTGCAGTAGTGAAGAGGATATTCAATGATGCAGACCCAGGAGGCTCAAACCCAACCAACCTGAAAACCTACCTTCAAGAGGCATCTAACAAGATTAAAATGGCCTAATGGACCAATCCCAACACTCCTCCAAGTCTGACAACAAACATAAATACAATTTCCCACTTTTCACCCTTGGAACCTAGTAGTAGTGCAAACTCAATTTTTAGCCCTTAACTCCAAAAATTTCCATAGAAATTGACAAAAATATAGATGATTTAGATAGCAATTTTTGAGATACAAAACATATCCAACAATTTCATATGATTCTTTCATAACATTTTCCCTAAAATGACCTTTCTGCTTGTAATAGAGCCCCAATTAGCCCTTTTTTTCAAAGAGACCCCTCTAAGAACTCACCAAAAAACCAAGGTAACCTAAAAATATCTTAGGATTGGTGTCAAAACTCAGGATTTTATAGGTCTTAAGACCCCAAAAGCTTATTTTTATCCCCAACTCAAAAACCCTCCTTGTAGCTTAGAAACCTAGGGTTTTAAAGCACCCTTATTGTAAATGCACATTGCTAATCCCTCCAAGCCACACCAACTGCTCATAAATCTTAAGTTATCCCCCCTAAAACTTTAGAAGCTCCTACTTGCCCCTTGGCAATGTTTCTCTTACCTCTCATAGGTTTGCTCCATCAATTCTCATAGGAAACCATGCAATTCTCCTTCAAACCTTACCATACATTTTCCCAAGACTCAATCCCCTGCACAAAAAACCTTGTAAACATATCAAAGATACCTAAGATAACATCCTATAGACCAACCCATCGAGTAACAACACCAAATATAGTAGGTGGGCTGGTTATTTGTTCATATTATCTCCTCAAACCCTTAACACAGGAAAACATGGTACTCACTGTGCTTTATTGTTTCCTCACACAAGATGATGAGTTAGACCTCCAAATAAAATGAAATAGTCAATAAAAAATATGTAATTACAAACATTATAAGTTTCAGACCATAACTAGCCTATACAAACCCGTATGTAAGTTTGGAAAAGTAAGCAAAACACAGGAAATCTTAAAATTAGCAGAGTTTTATTTGGTTTTTCTCCTTCAAATATTATAACCAACATTACAAAATGAGGTATCATGCCTTTTTAAAGGCTTCTCCATGACCAAAAAACAACCAACTACTTTACAACCAACTTTTAAATCACTAATGACCGTTGGAGGCCAAATTTACATCTCTTACACCTTTATAACAACACCATTACTCAAATTGTAATTTTTGCACTCCTAACACATATGACTCCCCTAAACAACACAAATGGCTTGGAAATAGCCTTATTACATCAATAAAACACTAACCTTGCACATCCATATACAAACTCAAAAATTTTCCTTCAAAGGCTACAAAGACACTTTAGTGCAAGATCACAATTTTTTCACATTTTAACACCTAAAATCAAAAACTCACCCCAAAAATTACCTAAGGGTTCTTGATTGACCTTATTCAAAAAAAATAACATCAAAAATACTTTCATCCTCCCTAAAAATTTCAATGCTCAATATTTAATGTTCCAATTGTGAGCATAAGGTGGAGGTGCTCCTGCACCATTCAAGTACTTGAAGGGCAGTCCAGAATATGGCTTGTGGTATCCAAAGGATATTAATTTTTCTCTGAGTGCTTATACAAATGAGAGTTGGGTAGGATGTGTTGATGACAGGAAAAGCACAAGTGGTTGTGCATTCTTTCTTGGATGCAGATTGGTGTCTTGGTTGATTAAAAAGTATGATTTAATATCTTTATCTACTGCAAAGGTAGAATATATTGCAACATCTTGCTACACACAGGTGTTGTGGATGAGGCAAAATTTGAAGGATATTAGAGTTTTATATGATGAATGAATTTCTATATTTTTTATAATACAAGTTCTATTAATATTTCAAATAATCCGGTGATGCACTCAAGGACAAAACATATCTCAATCCGATATCACTTTTTGAGAGAAGGTTGCAAAGAATGAAGTGAAGCTTGAGTATGTGCCTACAAAGGATCGGGTTGCTAATATATTCACTAAGGATCTTCCTAAGGATAATTTTGAGTATCTCCAAGAGAAGTTAGGGGTTATTACACATCCTTATTTGAACTAGATTCATAAGGACATGCAACAGTATGGGAGATTTCAAGATTCTTTCTTTGTTCTGGACTATGTTGGAGGCTACCTCTTAGGGGGAGTAGGTAGTGCCTTGTTGCAGTTAGGGGGAGTAAGTATTGATGCAGGATGGTGTTGTACTTTGTCAAATGTGCCAAAGGATATGTGTAGTGGTTGATAGTTGATACAAGTTGTTGTGTTATCCTAAGGGGGTGTATGTAGAGTAATAAAGAGAGAAAGTATGTATGTTTGATTTCAAAGGGAGAAAGAGATGCAAATGTGTTTCCATTTTCCATTGATGTCAAAAGGGGAGAGAGTAATGCGAAAAAGAAAGGGAGAGAAAAATAATGTGAAAAATGTTCAATTGTAAAATGGAGGGAGAAAGTAGAGTATGATGTAAGGGGGAGAAAGAAAAGAAAGAGAGATTTGATATGGATCAGTGTGTTGGTGATCAAAGCTATCATGTTTGTTGAGGGTTTTTCACATCATGTGTTGCCATCAATGACAAAAGGGGATATTGTTGAAAGTATGAGTATTTGGTTTTGTCATTGATGTCAACAAGCTTGGGGGAGATTTTTGCAAGCTTATGTTTGTGTTGTCATTGATGACTAGTTGTGTTAATGCTTTGATTAGTTGCATTATGTTGTCATTAGTAAGTGCTACTGGTGTCAACCTCGAGTGTTGCTTTGATAAGATTTTGTTGGTGGATGTTGTTGATATAGTGATGATGAGGAAGTGTTGAATATGATGAGTATATGTCTCTAGTGCTTGGTTTCCAAGTGCTTTTGAGAAAAAAATGAATAAACGAAGAAAATAATGTGTTGCAGAGGTGTTTTGGTGTACAATGTGGTGTTTTGGTTTTGCTCCACATTTTTTCATGGTTGAATATCTACTTGTGTAGTTTGGATATATTTGTTAGATGTGATCACATGTTCTATATCCAAAATTTATTGGTTTGGATCATTGTGCAGAGAGAGTTGTGTTCACTAGTGTGTGAATTGTATGTTGCAATGGTGTCTAGAGAAATCTTTGCATTTTATGGATAAAAGAATATGAATCTTTATGTGATACAATAATAACCATTTTATTTCCTTCTTTAATGTGAACCATTGATATTAACTCACATTGTCTAGCCCTTTCCTTTTATCATCAAGGATGCATGTTGCCATATCGCAACACCAAAGCTTAGCGCATTCTTGCCTTTGTGCTCTAGAATGAAATTGTGATGTGAAGAGATCTTGCACTGCAATAGAAAATATACACACGTTGGAATTATTTTCTCCCATATATCTAACATAGGGACCCACCATTCTTTCCATGGAGTAGCAAAAATACACCATTTGTCTCACAGATGTCATAATAGACAAGCGTTGCCACTTAATTCACAAACACCTTAGTGAATTCTCTCTTTATGCTGGAAGATGGAAACTATGATGCAAAGAGATATTGTTTTGTAATGAGAAAACATCATGCATCCATCACTCATCCATAAAGAATATTAGCGTATTTTCACTTTGCGCTCGGTGAAGAAGAATGTGATACAAAGAAAATTTATGTTGCAATGAGTGGATGCCTGATGTAATAGGATTCTCAAACCACCCTGTTTTATAATAACAAACATGCAAACAATCCTTAAAAATGCATAGAAATCAACAACAAAGTTTAATGACATTAATCGAAGTTTGCAACAAAACATCTTCTCATTATGAAAATATGATTACATAGTCATTTCCAATCATAAAATGACTAATGGAAAGCAACATATACCCCATACATAATCTGAAAATTAACACAAAACAAACTACAAAAAAATAACAACAACTATGTGCTTCACTAGCACCTCCAAATCTGCACTTTTCCTCTTCCAACAATCACCTGCAACTCTTCAAGTCTCAACAATGGTGTCTTCTATCCTTCATAGTTGCAAAAACCATTTCAACCTGCAACAAAAATCCTTCCAAAACCCCTAAAAAAAATCCACGCCAAGCTCTCTCCTTCTCTCAAAACTTGCAGCCTCAAATGAATGCCAAAAAATGCAACAAAAACCCTCTCCAAAAAATCAAAAATCTTATTTTTTCTCTCCAATAAGAAAATCCACGACCACATCCTCATAATGGATTGTTTCCACAATAGAAAAATCAATAAATGACTTTTACTTCCATTTTGTAACTCCCAATCCCAACACCTAAACTTTCCTTTTTAGATTTTTCATAAAAAAAGCAATTACACCTCCACTATCTCCACTTTCTAACTTGCATAACAAAAATGATTTTTTTATTTAATTAAATATAATGATGCTCAACTCATTAAAATTAGCCTTCTAACATGAAATTAATCTCTTAACATGAAATGCATATAAAAATTTAAAATTTAATTTTTTTTTGTTGATGTTGATTGTTTTTTTACCTAGGATGCTCTTGCATCAATGCCATGTGTCATCACTCCATTCAAGGAATACCTTAGCATTTCAAGTTTCAGCTATTAGCCTTACCCTTTAAATTATTTTTTTTCTTCCTCCCCGACCCTCGATTTCTAATGGCTTCCTTCAAAAGATTCAACTAAGTCTTTATCTTTCGAGTATCGGGTATCGTGCTTCTATCTTTTTCCTTGTATTATCTTTGTGATAAGGCATAAGCCTTCTCACTAACCTTCGACGCTCAATAAGGGCGCCCTTTTGGACTTCATTCTTTTATTATATTGCCTTCCTTTCTTCTAGCATGAGGTATAAGGCAGGCCTGAAGCCTGAAGCCCGAAGTCCAAGGTTTGATGCTAATGAAACATGATATCTCAGGTAAGACTATACGACATCTGTGAAACTTTTGCAATGTTTCTTGACAACATTTGCAACTTTTTCAGGACCTACAATGAGTAGCTACAAATAATATTTCTCTGTGCAAGTGACCATTTATATCAATGACCATAACTCCAATAATTTGATAGCATCTCATGAATCCTTTGACATCAATTAAGACAAATTCAATACTATGGACAATGAGATCCTTTGAAAGGATGTCTCTTTGACATCCAATATGGGATATTTTGAGAAGGACCTATGTTTAAAGGAATATTGCAAGGTTATCCCTATGAATACTTTGGAGGTAGGGATAGTGGGATTCTTAACTCCCTTTCACCATTCCATAGTGATGGGATTCAGGGGTTTAATTTGGTTGAGGAATCTAAGGGGGAAGATTTGGGAGCCCCAATTGAGGAACCATTTATTTTGGTAAAATGTCGAATATGAAAAAATCTCAAAATTTCCCACCTATTACCTAAGGAGTGATCATGAGAAATAATCATAAAATTGAATTTGGTTCTAAGAAAAGGGGTCAAGGTAGAACCTCATCCCAAAAAATAAGGAAAAGAAAAGAAAAAGGAAATAGTAGAGGGGTTTTAGAAAACCCTTTTTCAAATGTGCTCAAAGAGCACCTCACACAATAAATAATGAATATTATATCCTAGAGCATTAGGGGGTTAAATAAATCTTATAAACATGATCTCCTATCTAATCTTATCTCATAAGTCATATATTCTACTTATTCAAGAAACAAAAATGCACTGTGATAAGCTAGAAAAGGTAAAACATCATCTTTTCAAAGATTGTGGTTTTCATGGAAGCAATTTTGATGGAGCTTTAGATAGGATAATTTATAATTTTTATAATCCCAAGATTGTTAAATTATTTTCTCTAACTAAATAATCTAATCATTTGGCTACTCAGTTCTCTAATTTGCAGGATAATACTTCTTGGATTATCTCAAATATATATGCTCCAAATAACCAAAATTTGAGGAAAATTATTTCGATTAATCTTATCCTCTTTAAAAAATATTATCAAGAGAGTACTTGGTTGATATTGGGGAATTTTAATACCCCTCTCAAAGAGGTTAAAAATTGGGAGGTTCTCAAACTCCTTTAGATAACATATTTGACCTAATGGATTTTGTTAATGAGAAAGCTCTCTTTGACTTAGATCTCCAAGGTGCTTCTTATATTGGTGAAATCATCATGTGGGTGTTTATCTTATCCAAGTTAAGTTGGGTTGTTCTCTTACCTCAATGTATTGGCTCTCCAATTACTCTTGTTCTCCTTCTGACCTAACTAGACTTGGATAGAACCATTTCCCAATTTCTTTCTTTGCATAAATTGTGGGTAGAAATAAAAGGTTCCCCTTTAGATTTGAAATGATGTGGTTCAAGAATTTAGATCTCAAGTATAGAATAAATGAGTGATGGTAGATTAAAATGGATGGATCTACAATGTTTAGGGTGGCTAAGAAACTATCTTATGTCAAGACCAATGTGCAAAAATAGAATAAAGGATCTTTTGGTCAAAATTTTAAAAATAAGGAAACCATTAAGAATAATTTGGATGTGGTCTACAAGGATATTCATGATAAATATATGGATTCTTTTCTTCAGATCTAGGAAAGTGACCTTTTATCTCATCTTCATGATATTATAGCCACAGAGGAATATTTTTGGAAATAGAGATCTAGAGCGGTTTGGCTCAAAAGTGGTGACTATAATATCAAGATTTTCCACCTTTCTTCTCTTAAGCATTGATAAACTAATATAATTAAAGTTATTCAAACCAATGACTATTTCTTTGAAGAGGAAGGGGAAATCCATAATTTTCTATATATTTCTTTTCAAATCTCCTTTCTGATGATTTTGAACTTGACCAAGAGAGTGAAGATCAATTTCTAGGAGTTATTCCTAAAATTATTTCTGAGGAAAGAAAGAAAAAGATGATAAATATTCCTTCCAAGCAGGAGATAAGGGAAAATATATCATCTTTTGGAGGTAATAAAGTGTCAACACTAGATGACTTCCCTCTTTTCTTCTTTTAATATTTTTCAGAGATAGTGGTGAAGGATGTAGTGGATGATATTAAGGGGTTTTTTGATAGTAGGAAATTACTTAAAGAGCTGAATTCTCCTTTCTTAGTCCTCATTCTTAAGAATCCTAGTGCTAAAATATTTAGGGATTTTAGACCCATTAGCTTGCGCAATTCTATTTATAATATTTTCTCTAAGGTTTTGGCAGTGAGATTACAACTTGTCCTTCTTGAGATTATCTCCATTCAACAAAGTGGTTTTGTTCTTAGAAAAAATAGTTTGGATTCTATTATCTTGATCCATAAAAACATTCACTCTCTTTGTTAATAATAACGATTTTTTTTTTACTCAAGATTGATCTAATGAAAGTCTACGATTGAGTTAATTGACTTTTCTTAACTAAAGTGTTGACTAGATTTAGCTTTGGGAGAAATTTTTTGGACCTCATTTCACAACTTATATCATCTCCTAAGTTTTTTGTGATTATTAATGGGTCCACTTCAAGGTTATTTTAAATCTTTAGAGTTTTTAGAAAAGGTGACCCAATTTCTTCATTTCTCTTTATGATTATGATGAAATATTTGAGAAGATCTATTCAAGAAGTTGTTAATGAAGGATCTCTAAAGGGGATTCAACCTTCCTCAAGTGGGCCTACTTATTCCCATCAACAATTTATTGATGATACTATCATAATCGGGGAAGTGTTGATATCTACTAAAATATGAAAAGGCTTCCATTCAAAAATTAGCCTTCCCAAAAACACTATTTTCTTCATGAATACACCTTTGCAAAGATAGTTGAAGATTTCTAGAATTCTCCAATGTAAAATGGGTATTTTTCCTTCTACTTATTTAGGTATGCCTCTTCGTGATAATAGGGTTCCAGATTCCTTCTACATGGAGATTCTAGATAGGTTTCAATCTAAACTTGCAAGTTGGAAAGGGGCCCTACTTATTAATGTGGGTAAGATTCAACTTATCAAAGCTACCCTTCAAAATATGCCTATCTATTTCATGATTCTTTTAAAGTCCCTTTAAATTATACAAAAAAATTTGAGCAAATCCAAAAAAGGTTCATTTTGGGTGGGATTGAGGAAAGGAATAGAATCCCTTTGCTGGCCTAGGATCAAGTTTGTATACCCAAAAAATTGGTTGGTCTTGGCATTAGGAAAATAAAGGAATTCAATCTTGCTTTGATATCCAAAAATATGTGGAGACTCATGTCTAAGAAGAATGAATGGTTTACTATTATGAAGAACAAATATCTTACTGGATATAGTAATTATATGGAGGTATTGAATGATGAGGATCTTCCTACAAGTTTGAAAATTTGGAAGAACATTCTAAAGACCAAATATATCATTGAGAAAGTATCAGATGAAAATTTAGAAATGGTAAGCTTATTGATCTTTGGGAGGATTTGTGGTGCAGTAACTCTCCCCTTAGCGACCAAATTTGGGCTCATCCTTTTAAAGATATTTGTATTAGAAACTTTAGCTATTGTTTGGCTAATTATTTTTGAAATGGGGGTCAGAAGAACTTAATATTTGTTGATTCAAGTTTGGTCAAATTTCAATGCTTCATTTCTCTTACTCATCTTCCTTTAAATCCCTCAAATGAACTTTTGACCTAGCAATTTAATTTGCATGGTGAGTACATTGTTGTGTATGGCTTTGGTTTGTTGTTGGAGTAGTAGGATTCTCCTCCTTTTTGGTCTAATCTTTGGAATATGGTGCTTATCCCAAAGAATAATATCTTATTTTGTCTTCTAGTTTAGAATAAAATTCTTACTATTAAAAACCTATATAAAAGGAATTTTTCTCTTCCTAATAGATGTGTTATGTCTGAATGTGACTCAAAAGACTCTTTTCATCTCCTCATTGGTTGCAATCATTTGGGCCTTACCTAATTCCTTTAGTGTTTTTTCTGGGAGAGATCCTACCCCTTAAAATTCTTTGGTCTCTATTATCCCTCATAAGGCCTAGGGATTATCGATAGAGAATAGGAGAAATGAGTACTTGTAAGTGGAAGGGGTATAAATTTATTTCAATGGTGGCACTCCCCTTGGGTACCCCCATGTTGAAATATGTTGCTCAAAGGGGATTCCCTTAACTACTTCTATTCTAAAATAGGAGCATTAGTTGAAAATTTGAAACTCTCATTAGGGATTCCCTTTGTTTGATAAATTTTGATGAGATTATTATATCTCATATTATTTTCAATGAGAATAAGGTTATTGATATGTTTGCAAACATGGGGATAAACTACCACTCACTCAAATATTGGGATAGGTATGACACCTCTCCCATCAAGGCTCAAACCATAATTAACCATGAATGCCAATAGGGATCCTAAGGGGTGAGAGGACATTGATATGATAAATAAAGGACACTTCACACACTTTTTGGGTGCTTTTAGCTTCTTCTTCCCTTATTTCTAACCGATGTTGGATGAGTAAAGGCATTTCCTATTTGATTATTAATTTTTCCTTACATAATTACATTAATAGAGAAGTGTTTGATAATGGTGGGAAAAGGAGTTAGGTGGATCCCCTATCCTATGATGGGTTCCATAGAGATAGCCAGGTAAGGAAGGTGGTCAAGGAAGGGGTTATTTTCTTATATGGAAAAGTTACATGGCCACAACCCAGAAATTACCAAATTATTCCCCAAAGGGTGGAAGAATAGGACATTGTATACATATGGTTGAGAGATGAAGATTAACTAAGATCTGATAGCTCAAATTATTGGCCTTTCAGTTTAGGGGAGAAATTTTTTTAGAGATAGGAAGGCTAATGATGAGGCTATAACTCAATTCTTCATGGGGAAGGAAATAATTAAGTTGGTTAAGCTCTCACTCAAGAGTTATGATTGTCTCTCTATCATTCCAATTTGGGTAAAGGTCACGAAGGTAATTATGAGCTACTTAACTCTAGATGGTAGATTCATTGCAACTTTTGGTGTGCATTTTATTTTGTTGAATCATTTTCACCATAAGATGTTGGTTTCCTTCCCTTATTTTCTATTGACCTCTATGGACTATGCCATTAAGGATTACTATAAAAATCCTAAGATCCCCATGTTGCATGAAGGGTTGATTTTACTAATTATGAAGTTTATGAAAGCTCAATCCCCAAAAAATAACTAAAAGGGAAATTTTAGTGCAAGAAAGAAACAAAAATAATTTGTTGTTCATTACTTGGATATGAGTTCTGATACAAAGGGAGATGAAAATGATGAGAAGTGGGTGGAAGAGGATGAGGGGGAGGCTTACGTGGAAATATACTCTCACCTACCCTTAGATATGGAGGACAACCCCAAAAAATGAAGAGTATTAGTCAAAATAAAACCCCTAAGAAGAAATACAAAAGGTAGATCTCTTGGTTTGAAGGTTCCCAAAGTGATGATGATAATGAAGGGGATAAAATGAAAACTATGGGTATGTAGAGTCAAAAGATAAAGGTTGGTAGTAATATGGAAAATGAAAGAGACAAAGGTAAAGGGAAGGAGAAGGTCATGGACAGACAAACTGGTAATAATCCTATGCCAAATGTGGGCAGTGGTATGAAGGATCAAGTAATTAATACTTACCCTAGTTTGATTGAGGATTTCACCTATATTCATGCAAATTGGGGTGATATTTTGGATGTTTTAGGTTTGGATAGAGATAGGATTACATTTCAATTCAAATTTACTAAGTGGTTCTTCCTACAAATTAATAAAATTGATTTCAAGATTAGAGCATTGTAGGAAAAGAATGACATGAGAAGTTTAAATGGGGAAAGGGATAAGAAAATTCTTGGTGATAGGGAGGTTAATTCCAAGATGGAAAAAATGGCTAAGGCTATTCTTGATATGAAAAATGATTATGAGAAAAGGATTATGGGCCTAGAGGAGAAGATCCATGATATTATTCAAAACTTGGAAAGAGTGGTGAAAACCAACCATTGCACCATCCAAAACAACATGGAGGGAATTCATATTTTAATTGATAAGTTGAAGGAGCTAAAAGAGAAGCATGTTGTTAGTTGTAGTTTGGTTGTTGGGTAGTTGTGTTTTTCATTTTTATAAAATTTTGTTATAGGGTTTTGGGACCCTTCAAAACTTGTTTTATCCTTTAATAAAAAATGAGGAAAACCATAAAAGAGGGTTTGCTTGGTTGGAAATTTTCAACATGGAAGAAATTGAAAATAAATAAAAAAGAAGGTGATAAGGATATAAGCATCTAGAAAGTACTCTCTAAGTTGAGGAAAGGTAGTGACCAACAAGATACAAACCCTAATTATAATAGTCTTGAAACCTTTATACCTATTGGAAACAACACCAAATTTCCCAAGAGGTTAGTATGGGGGTGACTCGGTCTCTTTAATTCTTAAGTATGATCCCCTCTTAAATCCTTACCAAATGGAAAAAACTAAATAATAGGACACATAGGAGAGTATTGATAAACAAAATGAAATTATACAAGATTGAAGGACAAAGGGAAGCAAAAAAAGAGAAAACAATAAATACAAAACTAAAAAGGAAAGTTGGAAAAAATAGACAAAATAACTATGAAACTAAAGGAAATGATGATAAGTATTCTGACTGTTAATAAGGAGATGGTGGAGTTCTCAATTACAACCATGGCTATTCTATAGTAAGAAAATAAAAGAAGATAAAATTGGAAGAAATGAGACAAAATTCCTAAAATAAGTTGAAGAACATTAGGGCAGAAGGGAAGGAAAATGAGGAGAAGAACACAGAAGCATGGAACAAAAATTTGAACTTGTTAGCTAATGATTTGAATTCTCTAATTAGCCTCCACAAACTAAATTCTACTTATGTGGTTGCTACTATTATTTTTTGGTCTTTTGTATATGGTGTTTTATTTTTCTCTTTATTTGGTTGTTTTGGTTTAGCCTTTTGATGTAATTTTCTAACCTTATTTTTTATATTCTATTTATGTGAACTCTTCGAGTATGAGACTCTTTTTACACCTTAATTTATCAATAAAATTTCTTCTAATGAGTTTGGGCTCTCATAACCCCTTGTCACTATTTGTCCTAGAACTTTATTGTAGTTGTGTTGTTTTATAATGGGCTTCAAGTGTTTTTTTTCCTATATCTTTTTCTTCTTTTAAAGAGTTGAGTCACTTTCAAAAATCCCTTTTACCTAGTCAAAATATCAAAAAAATAACTTCAAATAGATATAAACATATATTTATAACATTATTATTGATTAAATAAACATATATTTTATAACATTCTTATTGATTAAGTTTAAGATTCAACTCTTTACACTTAAAACTAGTTAATACATCTCAACATTTTTAAATGTTAACTTTACACTAAAAAATACATTTTTTGAAATTGTTAAAAGAATTTAATTTATAATTTTTTATTGATTTGATATATATGTTAGGGCTCTGATACCAAAAATGATGCAGAGAAGGACTCACTCACAAAAAACTTGACAACTTTCATAAACTGATTCATTTGAAACAATGATTAAATGCATTCTAGATCACATTGGAAACATTGTTGTAAAGGCCTAGAGGGCATTCAACAAAGAGAACAACATCACAACTTGAGAGCCTTGATTTGTACAGACCTTGCAAAATATATTTCATTGATTCCCAATTCAACCATAATCAAACTATGCATAGATTTGTTCAAACATCAAGCAAACTAGGGTTTCATGACTATTCTTATGAAAATGAACACACACAGGTTAGCATAACTTTCACATACAGTTGTTTGGTGCAATTTCCTTTAATGGGTATATGGATAATGGACATAAGAAGCTTTTCACGAAGTTTCTTAATTTTCCCACAGTAAAATAAAAGTTATGAATTTATTGCCCTTGTTGGAAAGCCTAGGCCTGAAAGTAGACTATCAACACCATTTTGATCATAACTTGCTCAAATTAACTCCAAATGAGACTAAACCAAAATAATATACCATATATAAGATCCCTAACTCCTCCAATGACTGCCCCAGAAATACCAGGTTGTACAAGTCCATACAATTTATTGTTCTAACTGAAAATGCAGAAAATTCACTTATTTTTGCATTATTTTGGCTATAACTTTTACAAAATGTAATGAAAATTCACCAAATCAACAACATTTGAAAGATAGAAACATTCTCCAACTTTTCCAACTAGGTGTAGGTCTGTACTATATAGTACAATTATGTACAATGGAGAATGTAGTCTGTTACACATAGAAAATGCAAAGGAAAATATGCAAAATTGAAGTATTTTCATTCAAAAACATTCTCCAACCTTCTCCAACCTTGGTGCTCATGTGTACATGTCATATTTATCCCATTACATTCATTCTCATCATCCAAAACTGATTCCTAACTTCCCAAACCAAAAATGCAACTTTTTAACAATTTTTGCTCCTAATCACCAAAATGGCCTAGAATGGTCCAAATTGACCTTATTGACCCAAAACAAGTCCAAACAACCCAAAATTAAAAGTTTCTCAAAATGACAAAAAGTGCATCAAAAAGATAAATGGATGAGTTAAGGGAGTTTGTACCATGAATGGTTTATAATCTATATAATATTTATTTTAGGTTTTGTAAATGGTCTAGGAGATGAGTGGGTTTGATTTTGGAGAAAATTTTATGGTTTAGCATATTTGAATTAGATTAATATTAGAATCGATGATTTATTATAATTTATTAGTGCTTCACTCTTGTGAACATCATTTAGATAAAATAACTATTAACTGGATCATTTATATAGATAAAAAATGGGTTCATATGAAAAACTACCTATTGATAGATCAATAAATTTAACTCAAATATTATGTATTAAAATCCTTGTAAAAAATCATAACTACTCATGTATTTTATAACATACACTAAGCAATTAAATTATAAATCAATGTAAATTTTTTTTGAAAGCTTTATTAAATAATATAACTATCTATTCAACTAACATTGTATATCATTAACTTGTTATGATATTTGAAACAAGAACTATAATATCATTAAGAAAATATCTAAGATAGTTATTTATTTAAATGTAATCAAATTTATATAAATAAAATATTTTTAAAAAGAATTAAAAATATATATCAATAATGATAAAGAAATTCTATATGAATTATTGTAAAGTTTCCTTTTAACTCAAAATTATTTATAGCCTTCTAAGAAAATTAGCAAATCTAAAAGATACAATAATAAAACATTTCAATATAACTAAGCATTTTATTATGAATATATTAATATATTTTGAAGAGTTTTTCTAGAGATCAAATATTTATATTAAGTATTTCTATAGTTTACTTAAAGAAAAAAGTTGAATATTAAATCATTGACAAGATTTATATGTATAATAAAATTATTATCAAAATCATTCATAAGGATCTATATTCTGAATATAAGGATCTTTATATTCAGAGGATGTCACTTTTTCTCTGTTTATGAAGGCTGAAACTTCATTGATGAAGAACTCGCTTTCCTGAAACTATATAAAAATATATTATGTATTTATTAGATAATCAATTTAACAATATTAAATTGTATTAAAGAATTAATATAAAAAATCACATACCTTTTTTTGTAATTCATGATTATAGATCTCAAGATATTGTATCTAAAACACATTGGTCAAACAAAAAATATCATTAAAATTGATATAATAATTTTGAATATAAAAGAAATAATTAAAGATAAAAAAGAACTTAAATGCATACCTTCTTTTGTAATTCATGATTTTGGATCTGTAAAAATTGTATCTGAAATACATTGAAAATTATCTTTAAATTAAAAATACTATTTATATTGAATTAATCATAATTTCTAATTTATTAGAGTAAATAAATCATGATGTTGTACAAAATTGTATCCTCTATGAAGTGAAATTTATTATTCTTTCTTGATTTGAGATAAATTTAACAAAGAATTGTATGTTTCACATATGACAAAAAAATCAATGGTTAAAATTAGAAAAGTGAAAACAATTTATATGCTGATTTAACTAAAATATTGGAGGTGACATTTTTTTTTTTTTTTTTGTCTTAAGGATAATTTCTTAATCTACAAAGTCATGGGTAGAAGAGCTACTTTAGGTAAAGTTGAAGAATGGGCTAAGGTTGGATGGAAAACATTAGATGATATGGATACAAAAAATTGTTTCTAATTTATCTTCTCATTATATTTATATAATAAGGGACATAAGTTTAAAATCTTTGAGAGGGCTTATTTTTATGGAACTTCTAAGTCTTTTATTGAATTTTGTTATGCAGGTTTTTATTTTATTAAGGAGTTGCCTTTCAAACTTCATGTTTGAAATTTTCTATTTTGATAGTGAGTGTAATTATAAAGAGAAGACATTTTGAATGACATTAGATTATGTTTGGAAATTTTCCTATCATTTTGCAAAGTATAAAAATTTATATTTTTCTTATGTTGATATCTATATTGAAATTGATCTTATCAGGCCTCTCCTAGAATCAATTGAGTTGTTAATAGGAACATTAATTTGAGAGTAAATTTAATATCATGAATTCATGCCCTTTATATGATAGGAGGACAAAATTCATAGTCATCTTTCTAGGATTAACCATCTTTAAATCCTAAAAAAGATAAAAACAAATATGCTCACAAGTTGAGAATGGACTATAAAATTATTATTTTTCTATATCAACATACTAAATACAAGAGAATAAAGGGAGAAAGACCAAAGGAATGGGAAAGTATCACAAAGAGACCAACCATAAAATTATGGTCACATAATAGGTTAAGTTAAATCCATCATCCATAATCAAAGAGATAATTATTAAAACCATAATCAATTTGTAGTTTTAGATTATTTTATTTTTAATGGCATGCCATAAGATCGATGTAAGGAAAAAATGGTGTTAGAAAAGCCATTGGTAGACTAACCAATTGAGAATAAAATTAGATAGGTCTAAAGGAAATAACCTCGCCTAGTAACATATACACTATAACTACTTTCAAGACTAAATTAAATCTCAACCTTCCTAGGAACAATATATTAGTCCTAGCATATTTATTAATGCAAGTGGAAACCAAGAGAATATCTAGAATTATCTTTCTTAGGAAATTGTGAAACTTCAAATATCCTTAAGAAAGCTCTTAATTATGACATGGAAGAATTAGGAGATCTAAAAAAATATCAAGAAAAATGAGACCAAGAGAGGTGAAATTAATGGGAAACACTAAAAGGAAGGATTAGAAAGCATATGGATACATTTCTCACCTAATAGAAAAAATAATTGAAGTCTCTTGTAATGTGAGGCGTTGTGATAACAAATTACCAAAAAATGATGTGTACATGATAATTATGAAAAAATACCCTATGGCTTTTCGCAAGAGATAAATTTAAGTGAGAATGAAGTTCAAGTTAGAAAAAAAATGTATAAAGGAGATGAATCAATTGGGTATATTCTAATGGGCTCCCTAATGGTCTATTTACTATGTGGCATTTGAGGTAGCTTCAAATTGATTCATTTTCTAGTGGGAGGTGATGATTGAGAATTAAAGGTAAAAGGACTACATTGAGGTATATTGTTCTTGTAAGAATTTGGTGCAGGGGCACCTGGATTTTATTGTAAATAAGGGTCAAATGTTAGTATTTTGTGATGTTGAGTCACTTTTTGGTTGTAATAAGGTCTATTAAGACCATGTTTCATGTTTTGGTCATGTGGGGTCAATTTTGTAAAAAGATGATAATTTTGTAAAAAGTTGCAAAAGTTGCACAAGCAACTTTGAATTTTTGTGTGTAAAGGAAGTTGAACTATTGGAATTCAAATGGTAGTTGGCCAACCGTTGGTTTTGGCTTGTAAGTGTTTAAATATTCCTTGGGATGGTCGAGGAAAAATTTCGGTGATGTTTTTGGAGATCAAACAATAGAAATATACTCTATTTCTGTGTTTTCAATTGATTTCTTGTTGCTACAAAAGATTGTACGATTCCATACAGCCTAAAAATGTTCTAAGTTGTATTGGAATTGTTGATGGAATCAATTAACTCTTATTTGTAAGTGATTTCATCCATTTTCATTAAGTTAAAGAGGGAGTTAGAGCAATTTTGCTACAAACAGCCAGAAACCCTAGTTTGTGAGGGTTTGATTGAAGAAAAATGACTTTTGGCCCATTCCACCGGTAAAAAAGCCTAAGAATCGGTGGAATGGATGTAGGTAGGATGATTTTAGTGTTTTTGGTATTTTCAGGAGTAGGGGATGGAATTAGGGGTAGGTTTGATGCAACCCTAGCCTAGTATTGTCATGTATTAGGCTTAAGAGTTAGTTAGACTTAGGGTTTGGTGGAAAAAATATTTAGTGATTGTTCTAGTTGATGGAAATTGTGTTTATAGACCCAATGCGACATGATGAAATCCCTGGAGTGAAGTTTTGTAGTTTGGAGATAGAATACCACATTGTTGATTTGTTGTTCAAGCCTAATTAGACCTAATTGTAGCATAGCAGTCCAATTTTGAGGGTTTTGTTTCAAAGTAACCTTATCCACAAATTTGATATGTTTTCAAGTGACTTAAAGGTATCTAGATTGGTGTTCAAATTCTGGGTTTGAAGTCTGCTCGAAAAGTTATGTGGAAAAACCCTTGTTTCAAGTACTACTAGGAGAATATGAAGATTTGAGTGAATACCACCAAGTTAAGGCTCTTGAATTGCAAAGTTTGTTTGATTGAATTTGTGTTGATAACCTCCACCTTGCTCTGTATCAGATTGGTTTCAGATTATAGGTTTTGGTTAATACGAGGAAAAGATTGAAGTTTAAAAGAAACAAAGATGCCTCCTAAAGGAAATCCAACTACTAGAGAAATGAGAGAGATGAAGGAAAAGCATTCCAAGGAGTTGAGATAGGTAAAGGAGTCTCAGGAAGCTATCCTATCTAGACTTGCAACACTAGATTCAAATCAAAGGAGAGGTGTGATCATTGGAGACTAGAGTGACCAAGAGGAAGAGGAAGATGGTGAGAATGAAAACCCTCAAGAAGGATTCCAAGAGGATGAGTTGGATCCTAATGAATCGAGAATGAAAAAGTTGCTAAAGGTTGTCAAAGGAGACACTCCTAAGGTGAAGATGGAATTACCCATGTACGGTGGGAAGTTGGATAGTGAAGAGGTGCTAGGTTGGATTGATGCACTTGATAACTATTTTGAGTATGAAGAGGTAGCAGAAGACCAAAGGATGAAATTTTCCAAAACAAAATTGAAAGTCCCTACCTTAACTTGGTGGAATTATGTGCAAGAAGAGAGTTTGAAGAAGGAAAAGTCAAAAATCAATTCTTGGGACAGAATGGTGGCTAAAATCAAGAGCCAATTTCTTCCCGGTGATTATGCAATTCAAATATTTAGAAGGCTACAAAACCTCAAAGAAAAATAGATGGATGTAATGGCTTATACAGAGGAGTTTCACAAGAAAAGTATAAGAGTAGGTCATGTGGAGGATGAGGTGGAGAAATTAGCAAGGTACCTAAATGGGTTGAGGTTCAACATACAAGATGAGTTAAGTCTTACCACCCCTAGAACAGTGGAAGAATGCTTCCAATTGGTAGTCAAGGCAGGAGAAAAGTTAAAGAGAAGGAAAGAGAAGCAAGGTAGGGGCAAAGGGAGAAGCTTCAAAGGTAGAGGAACATTTGGAGGAAGAGGACAGTCCCAAAAGCCACAAGGAGAGACAAGTAGTAATCAAGAACAAAGTTCTGAATCAAGAGGAAATTTTAGAGGAAGGAGGTCAAATAGTAGGGCAGATTTGGAGGTCAAGGAAGAGGATAAAATGCATTCACATGAAGGTGTTATTAGTGTAACAAGATTGGTCATCAAGCTTGGAAATGTCTAGATAAGCAACCTTCAACTTCTCATGGTGGAGAAAGAAGAACTCAATTGGTGCAAGAAGAAGACAATGAGAGTGTAAACTCTCCATCACAACATGTAAATCTCAAGGTAAGGTTTGCAAAGTTGTTGATTCGGGTAGCACAGATAATTTAGTTTCTCTAGAGATGGTAGAAAAGTTGAAAATGAAAAGGATACCACATCCCACTCCTTACAAGGTCTCCTGGTTGAATAAGGGACAACAAGTCTTGGTAAATGAGAAAACTTGGGTGGGATTTAACATAGGAGGGTACAAAGACAAAATATTGTGTGACATCATCCCAATGGATGTTTGTCATCTGTTGTTAGGGAGGCCCTCGCAATATGATAGAAAGGCTAAACATGATGGGAAAAAGAATACTTATGTGATAGAAAAGGATGGGATCTCATTCACTCTTACTCCATTGTAAGATGAAGGTCTAGATACACAAGTTGGGTCTAGTGTAATGCTGGCTGGGGAAAAGGAGTTTTTGAAAACCATGAAGGAAGAGGGAGGAGAAGGTTATGCCATTGTGATCAAACCAAAGACTATGATGACTGCAGTAGCAAAGGTTGATGATGTACCTAAAGAGGTGCAAGCATTGTTAAACAAGTATAAGGACATTGTGGTAGATGAACTTCCTAGCTCTTTACCACCAATAAGAGATGTGAGTCACCATATCGATTTCATACTAGGGGAAAACCTACCTAACAAAGCTACATATAAAATGACTCCAAAACATAATGAAGAAATTAGAAAGCAAATCCAAGAATTACTTGACAAAGGCCTAATAAAAGAGAGTCTTAGACCATGTGTTGTTCCTACTATTTTGGCACCAAAGAAGGGAGGAGATTGGAGAATGTGCACCAAATTGAGGGCCATTAACAAGATTACCATAAGGTATAGGTTCCCCATACCAAGAATGGAAGATTTGATGGATTGTTTAGGAGGGGCATGTTATTTTTCTAAGATAGACCTCAAAAGTGGCTACCACCAAATCAGAATTAGAGAGGAGGATGAGTGGAAAACTTCCTTCAAGACAAATGAGGGGCTATATGAATGGCTTGCCATGCCTTTTTGGCTTTCAAATGCACCAAGTACCTTTATGAGACATAAATGAAGTTATAAAACCCTTCATAGGTAAGTTTGTGGTTGTCTATTTGGATGATATTCTTGTTTTTAGTAAGACTTAAAGAGGAACACTTGCAACATCTAGATTTGGTTTTGAAAAATATTAAATGAAGAAAAGTTGATAAATTTGAAGAAGTGTGAGTTCATGGAGGAAGAGTTTCTAAATCTTGGCTTTGTGATCTCAAAAGGCTATTTGAAGATGGATCCTAGCAAGGTGGAAGCAATTACCAATTGGCCTACTCCAACATCAGTAAGTGAAGTAAGAAGTTTCCACAACCTAGCCAATTTTTATAGAAAATTTGTGAAGAATTTCAGTCATATATGCTCTCCAATCATTGACACAATAAAAGGGGACAAAAGAAAAAAAATTGTATGGTCTGATGAGGCAGAAAAAAGTTTCCAATATCTGAAATAAAGGGTAGCACAACAACCTATTTTAGCATTGCCTAAGTTTTCACAATTGGATGTGATGCAAGTGGGTATGCAATTGGGGCAGTATTGAGCCAAGAGGGCAGGCCTATTGATTTCTTCATTAAAAAGATCGATGAGGAAAAGAAAAATTATTCCTCTTATAACTTGGAGTTGTATGCTATGGTGTAATCATTGAAGAAGTGGAGATACTATCTCCTACCTAAAGAATTCATTGTTTTTACTGAAAATCATGCTTTGCAATTCCTTAACAACCAAGACAAACTCAACCACATACATGTTAAGTGGGTGGAGTACCTAAAAAGTTTCACCTTCACCATCAAACACAAAAAGGGGTAGTCAAACAAGGTGACAGATGCTTTGAGCAGGAGAACATTGTTGGTCCAAGAAGTGTAGTTACAAAGTGTAGGGATTGATGCTTTGAAAGGTATGTATGTAGAGGATGATGATTTCAAAGAAATTTATGCTTCTTGTAGTAAATTCAATGGCACTTTTCATGAAGAGAATTATGATTTCTTGATTCAAGAAGGTTTACTCTTTAAAGGGGCTCAACTTTGTATTCACAAATGCTCTATGAGAGATAATTTGATTAAGGAGAAGCAAAGTGGTAGCTTTGTAGGTCACTTTGGTCTGGAAAAGACTTTGGAACAAGTAATAAGGTATTATTATTGGCCAAAGATGAAAAGTGGTGTAAGAAAATTTGTAGAAAAGTGTATTGTTTGTCAAAGGTCCAGGGTTGTAGTACAAACACAGGTCTATATCAACCATTTCCAATCCCAAACAGACTATGGGAGTCCATCAGCATAGATTTTGTGTTGGGGTTTCCTAAAACCCAAAGAGGCTTTGAATCAATGTTTGTTGTGGTGGACCGGTTTAGTAAAATGGCCCATTTTATACCATGTAAAAGTACAAATGATGCCTCATACATTGCAAGGTTTTTTTTCAAGGAGGTGGTCAGGATCCATGGATTTCCTTTAACAATTGTTTCAAACCGGGACAGTAAATTTGTGGGTCACTTTTGGAGAATCCTATGGAAGAAGCTAGGCACAAATTTGACATTTAGCTCTACCTATCATCCCCAAATAGATGGGCAGACTGAAGTAGTAAATAGAAGTATTGGAAAGCTCCTTAGATGATTGACAAAAGAACACTCAACACAATGGGATCTGATCCTACCCCAAGCTAAGTTTGCATATAATGATTTTGTGAACATAAGTGTTGGTAAAAGCCCTTTTGAGATTGTGTATGGATTGTAGCCTAGATGGGTGTTTGAACTAAAGGATTTGAGTGGAATGGAGAGGAGTGATGAAAGAGAAAAGTTTGCAATTGCCATGAAAGAAATACACCAACAGGTTAAAGATAATCTCAAAAAGAGTGTGGACAAATAAAAGCATGATGATGATAAGAAAAGGAGAGAAGTTCACTTCAAAGTTGGAGAACTAGTCTTAGCTCATTTGAGGAAGGAAATACTCCCTAAAGGGAAGTATTCAAAGTTGTAGATGAAGATAGGGCAATGTAGGGTGGTCCATAAATTTGGAGCAAATGCATTGTTGGTGATTTTTCTAGTACACCTAAAGGAATCTCTAAGGAATTTCCATTTCCTATACTCAAAACTCCTGAAAATGATTGGCAAACTAACAAGATGTAGTGACAGACTAAGAACTTCTACACTTTAGGCTTAGTGGGGCCAAGGAGGGTATTCCTATTGTTCACTTAAGATGCATTTGGTGACACACATCTCTTTCACAGATCATTTCCACTGAAAGGAAAATATGCAAAGCATACTATGAAATTGGCTAGTTTCTAAGTTACTTGCTACCATTCCAGTAAATGTCCTCACGTATGACAAATGAATATAAGATTTGTATAATGATTTTTGGAAATTTTAAAATGAATTTAAATCATGCCTCTAAATTGGCCACCATAGAATAATTTGATTGAACCATTAGGTAAATCCTAAGGAAATAGATAAGTGCCTTATGTAATTGGGTGAGGGATTCATATGCATATTACCAGTGATACAAAAATGATCTCAAATTCTTATGGAAAGAATATTTGCATAACAACTTTGTATTATGAGACTCAAGGCATGTGATGCACAACTCCTTATCACATCCTAAGTAGATAATTGTAAATCCACACCTCCTATTTAAGCATTTAATTGATTACTTGAATCAAGGCACAAAATAGAGATATACATTTGAATTGACACTCAAAAGAAGAATGAAAATGTTATTGACAATTCCATCCAAGATTTACTCAAAACCCACATAAGAAGAGAAAATGCATCATAGGTAAATTCTCATTTATATTCATGGATCAAGTTTGTACAACAATTCAAGATAATATGTATATATTCATCCAAAATAACTCAACACAGGCATACTTCTCTATTCCTTTCACTATAATCGCACTATGACTGGCCTAGACCTATCCTGATACTCCCTATTATCTATTCTTTTTTTTCTCCATCTCCTTTTCTATCTTTTCTTCTCTCTTTGCATTCGAGTCTTGAATTCCCTTTATACTAACAGGGAGCAACAAGCTTCGGACCCGAATGCAATTACAATGTAGAATTATCATTTCAACAAAATTTCAGCTACATTTGATCTGAATTCCAAAACCCACATGTTGAAACCGTAAAAGCCAGTATAACAAGAAAGATCCCAAAACAACCACCACCAGGAAAGAAAATGCAAAGTACCACCAAAACTTCCCATGTCGCCACTTGAGCACCATGAACCAGGAAATCAAAATTCCACGAGGGCACGCGACCGATGTCGAATCATCAAAATTTTTCTAGAAGGGAAAACGAGAGAGCCATCATTGCAAAATCCTCAAAACACAAGCAAAAGAATATTTCAATCACTACCAATTCATTTACCCATCACATCACCACGTCCCAAGTCACGTCCATGGTAAACCCAACCACTCCTTGTCATTGCAAGAGGAAGAGAGGAAACTTCAGCTTCTCCTTCCATCTTTTCTTCTTTAGCTATGCTTATAGTATGCCCACTTGGGGTCTTCACGGCCAGTGGCAACACAAAGACTACCTCCTCATCTGAGGGCAAGCCCTCGTTCAACATTTCTAGGTACTGAGCATAGGTTGAATCAACCTTCGAATCACCATCTCTAGAAGATGTGCTCGTGAGGTTAATGGGGGAGTGTTGGCGCTTGTAGGAGCCATGCCCATACCTCACCTTCTACTTTGACCCCGACAGAGAGTGCACTGGACATTTTCCTTTGTCACCCTCTACCTTAGTAGCACCACTCTCGAATTGCAGTCAGTGACTGCATCTTCTCGGTGCCAATTTGGATTTAGAAGTGGTAGTTGCTTCCATGGTAAGAATGACATCATGCGCACTAGGACTAGAGCTTTGTGAACTTAGACGAACTAACCTCCTCGCTGGTTGGCTCATCTTTCTCTCCTAATAATTTCATACGCCAGAAAGTGTTTAACTGCCCTGTGATAATGGTGCAAATAACAATCTCCTCAACTGTATTTATCGAGTAAAACCATAGCTTTCTTATTCATTTTTTATCACACATGCAAAATTTTGGCATCTCGTTGGCAGATGTATCGGCGTTGTTTAATTCCCATTTGCATGGAAATCTGTTAATTATTCTCCATGATTATCTACACTGGCCTCTTTGCACGATTCAAGATCAACTCGATTGCTCTGGAGAGTGTAAGCCATTAATGCAAGCTTGTCGTGCAAAGTAGAATTGACCATCAGGTGTCGCGTGCCATTTTGAATGAGATCCATTGATCTTCTGCCTTGGTGGATGATTGAACGACTAGCTCATGTTTGATCTCCTTTGAATTCTAGCAGTGCCTCGTTGATGTGTTTTCAGCCAATCGCTTCTTTCTGTGTCAGATGACACATTCGCTGCTTGTGGGCTCCATCGTCTGAGCAAGTGAGGGACAGGTGTCGAGATCTCGCTGATCTCGATAGGTTTAATCTTCGTTTATCTTCACTTAGCGAGGCAACGAGGAACAGTGAGGATCATTCCGCTTGGTTGATCTCGACTGCTTGTTGAAGGTGCCTGGGCACGAGATCAGTAGTGGGAAGTGGGTCACGCGCTGTATCTGGGACACGTGTTAGCTTCTCGCTAACCTCGCTGCTTTTATCTGGCATGCAATTTACTCCTGCGAGCTGGCAGGGTACGGTTTAGATTTCATCCCTGATCATCGAATCTTGCAAGCTACACAACACACGATGTTAGCATTAAATGGACAAGATTGAGCTCGCCCGATGATGGCATGACCACAGGGTTAATGAATTAATGCGTGAGTCACCAGACTTAAAAATTTTCGCAACCCGACTTTAGGAAAACCTTGACACGGTGGGAAAAGATGATCGGTTGCTCAGACAAATGGGACCGGTGAACAAACGTAACAAGTGGCTCAGAAAATCACTTAAGAAACCGATGACCGACTAGAAAAGTCAACGTGAAACATAACGTTGGCACATTTTCTGATTAAAAACCCCACTCACCTTGGGGACAAGGGTTTAGAATAAAGGCCAAGCTCATGAAGATTGAACTGAAATTCTTCAGAATTTCACAAGCTCCATCAACGGCTCATGCTCGGGGACACATACCCCTGACAAGCATGGCAAGAAAAGAATCTTTGATTGAAGCATACTAGGACGCACGGCCAAAAACCAAAGGACTTACCTGGACTAGGCAAGAAAACCCAACGGGAAGGAAAACACACCAGACCCACATATTTACAAAATTTACAAAATGTACAAAAAATAATTTTACAGAGTAGAGCCTTCAGGCTCTAGAACTTCAGGAGAAAATCTTCCTCTGTCAAAAACTTTAGCTTTTTTTCCTTGTAATGAATGCATATGAGCAGTATGTGACTCTAGACCATTAGCATTACTTTGAACAACATTGTTATATCATCTAGGGCTACATTGCTAGCTTTGTCCCTCATTATTAAAGGTTCCTCATACTAAATCAAGAAAGTGAAACTTTCATATTCCACCTCACCATGAAGTATATGATCCTTAGGAGTTTGTTTATCAAATTTGAAGGCCTCGTAGGTACTCTGGCTTTGACTAAACCATTCCTCACTACATTTAGGAAAGAAAGTGTAACCAGGTCTATTATCAATTTTCCCCCCATAACTGTTAACCCCTTGAGATGAGAAAAGTTCCATAATCAAATCCCTGAGATATGGAGTATATGCAAAGAATTCCAGTGTGGCTTCATATTGTCCCATATGGCCCTCACAATCACCATTGCCCTTGAATTGTTTTTCATTTAAATGAGAAGGGACTGAAACATCAGCATATTCAATAGGGTCACACTGTGATTTCATCTTCTCAACATAAGGCACTGTTGTGAGCTTATTTATGTAACCGTCCTGTAGATCATGAATATCTGACCTTTCAACTGTTCCTTCTAGTGTACAATTCTTCTCCACAGGGAAATCAATGTAGGCATATTCATCTTCATGAGTTCCCTTATCACATCTAGAACTATTATCATACCTAAATATCTCCTCATTGATATTTATGCCTCCACGCTTCTCATACAGTTTAGCACTCAACAAATTAGGAATACCCTCTTTATTGATAAGAATACCCATCTTAGCATTATTCTGATCACTACTCATAGAATTTTCCTGGTCCTTGTCAGTGATAATCTCAAAAAGAGGGTTAACCCTACCCCAATAAGGACTATCATTTATGATTTCATCATCCCAAACATCTTCATCGAATAAAATATTTTTCCATGCATTAATTGGATGTATCTCATCATCTAAAACATCAGGATACAAGCAATTCAGAGAACTAATGTACTCAAAATCAGTCCAATCACTTGAGGAACATAGAGAAGAAATTTCACAATTACATCCATCACTTATGTCTACAGTAATTGATCCGCAGTTAGAACATTCTTCACATGATGAGAACTGCTCACTGCCTAGGAAATTCACATTTGCAAGGCTGTTAACATATCCCCTACTAGAAGCAAGGGATTCCATCTCCATTTCATATGAGGAATCATATTCGCTGATTGATTCTTCAAGTTCAGTTTCATTAGCCTGACCTCTCATGTGTGTCCTGACATCATAATTAAGTACATTCATTTGATTAATAGAAGCTTGATGACTGCTAGATGCATCAATCTGGGAAGTTACATCTTGCATTTCTAGTGTTTTCTCATAGTTCAAGAAATCCCAAGGAGAATAATTAGGAATCACTTCTTTATTCTCACATTCTATGTCTTCATCTTCATCATTATTGTTTACTTTTGTTTCTAGATCATCAATCATATGACAACACTCAACAATTATTTATTATGGTTCTAATGCTTCTTCTTGATTTGATGGCCTTAGCCCTTGACCATTTGGAATATGATAACTATTACTCTCTCGAGTACCAAATACAAGCACATGACCATGCTCCATTCTTTCCACAATATTGATCCAATCTACCACTCAGTCTAGGCTACAAGGTTTTAAATCCTCAGACCACTGACTAGATCCTGACATATATGCTTCACAAAATACATTAATGCACATTTGATCATTGGGTCTGAAACTCCTAGGAATCTCCATTAGTATATCCAAGAATCTTGAAAATAAGTCATATGGTGACTCATTTGCATGTCTCCTTATCTCATGTAATTTCTTGATAGAGAGGATTATATCAGATTTTCCTCTCTTTGGCTGATGTGAAGCCTCTGCATGTTTGTATTCTACATTTCTTGGGAGTTACTTGGTTCAAAATTGGGGGTAGTGCTAGAACTACTACTAGCAACTGCAGATCCTTTCATCATTGAGTATCTCAAATTGTTCTCAATGTCTATAGCAATGTGATAAGCCTAGTGCAGAGTCATGGGTTCCTTATCTCTTAACAAGAAACTCATCTTCTTATCAAATGCTCCTAAGTATACTACCAAACATTCTGCATCGTTTGGTCTTATATCTTATGGGATTTCTTTGATTGCCTTTGCAAATCGAAGATTGAAATCAGGGACCAATTCCTCTTGATTTATATGGATCTCCATAAAGGATTTCCTTACCACATTTGGATTTACCCTTTCACCAAATTGGTCCATAAAAATTGTGATAAATTAACTCCATGAGGTAATGGAACTTGCTAGTAAATATGAATACCAATCTCTGGCATTATCCTTCAAAGTTTGAACAAAAAAATTCATGACAACATCTTCATAATTCACCTCAAAATCCCCCATAACATCTATGAACATTTGCAGATGCTTTTAGGCTGATTTAGAACCTTGCCCTGTGAACTCGAGCAAGTATTTCCTAACATCCTTAGGAATTAGGTTAGGGAAACCTTCAATACCACTGAAAACTAATGACATATACCTCTCAATAACAAAATCCCTTTGAGGGGATGACATGATTTCTTCACCCTGCATACTTTAGTTTGATTCTTTATAGAGATGTTCTTCAAAAGGTGATGCTCAATAGAATAACATACTTCAAGGATAATCACATATTTTACAAACAAGAAGTATGAAAAGAACTATCACTATTCCATGTCTTAAAGCAAATCCATCTAGTAGGGAATCATTTATACTCCTAAGCCTTGAAAATTTCTCATAAACCCTCTTCAACAAAGGAACACTTGTTGTAGACATATGAAAGTACCTGGGAATTTTGTAGCAATTGTTAATGTTTCTTCCTTATTGCAAATTATGCAAATCTTTGAAAGCTTCTTCACAATTTAACTAGTTCCTTGGACAGAGTCACCACCTCCTTTACAGAGGAATGAATTTTTAAAAAATGTGAAATTCCTTTCAGACTGAAATCTCGTTCTGGGTTTTCTTCAACAACGGAATCACACTCACATCCTTTAATCTTTGCTACTATAGATCTTCTCCAGGTTCAAGGTCTTTTCAATTATCTAAACAAATATTTTTAGATCCAACAACTTATCAACAGTAGACGTAGTGACTCTTTGCAAATGATATGACTCAGTTTCTAAATTCTTCAATGAGAATTTACTCAAGATTGGAATGACTCTTTGATAATACAATCTACAATCAGACTTCTGAGTGCATCCCTAGCAGAGACGCCATTTTATTGGTGATTTTTCCAGTACACCTAAAGGAATCTCTAAGGAATTGTCATTTCCTATACTCAAAACTCCTAAAAATGACTGGCCACCTGACAAGATCTAGTGACAGACTAAAACCTTCTACACTTTAGGCTCAGTGGGGCCAATGCTAGAGTAATTGGTTATTTACTTGATTAAATAAACAATATTTTTTTAATTAATTAAAGTTCCCTTTTATCTCTTTTACACTTAAGCTAACATTAGGTGCATAATAATTAATTATTTTATTAATTATTAATGTGCAAGCCTAGGGTTTTCCATTTTAGGTTTTTTACCTATATGTGGTTGAAACTTTTCTTTTGTATTATTCTTTTTACACATTGGAAAATACAGAGCTCCACATCTTTTTACCTTCAGTACGCCGGTCAACGTACTGCCTGCCGACGGTGGCTTATAGCTGTAAGGAAAGCAATGGTACGAAAGCAACTTTCCTAACGTCAAAACCATAGAGAAGTAAGCAGACGGTACTTTATAATTTTCAAATTATAATCCAATTAAGACACACATGAAAGATTTACAGAAACAGAGAATATACTCAAAGACAATGAACAACAGATTTACGTGGGAAACCCTTTTCGGGAAAAAACCCACCACACCAAGTTGAATCTCTTTGTATTACAGTAACAACAATTACATACAATTAGAGATATAACTCTCTGGTATTAGTTCTGAGTAGTTTCATTCACTGTTCATCCAATTACAGAAAAGCTCTCAACAATTCGATTATTTCCAAACTCAGAATTGATCTGCTTTTATCTTATCACATTCTGATTTTTACCTTCTGTTCATCCTTATCCGCCATTGCCTCATCATAGAAAGTTTCTACTTGAGCGTTGATTTTTCCCTGCATGTTGTTCAGCTCCATCGTCGCAACAGTTGAAAAAATCTAACTGCCATCCATTCAAAAATCGCTTAGTCTGATTGGTCCACAATGCTCCACATAGGATGGTCAAAGGCGTTCAATATTTGTTGGCATATCGGTGAGACACTAACAGTGTCTCCTCGATGCCACAAAGATTTCATATTGATATCGTCATAGATCCCAACAGTCGGCGGGACGTTATAACAAATGCCATGAGACATACCGAATCCATCGACATCCATCGCGTTTCTATCGGCAAGAGATTCTTCCATCGGCTAGACTCATACCGATGTTCACAAGTCACAGCGACTTCCACTTTGCCATCGACAAGACTTCCCATTCGGCAAAAGGTTTCGCTAAGTCTCCTCAAGTTTCACCGAAGCAACAATCAATCGGCGAGACTCATCGCTTTCGCCAGGACTTCATATCAAAGTCCTAAGTCACACCGATCGCTCCAATCACCAGTCAGCAAGACTTATGTCTTTTGCCGAGACCACATACCGAGCGCCCATGTCTTGCCAAGTCGGCAAGACATTTGACTTCGCCAAGACCTTTCACCGAGCGAATATGTCACACCGAAGACTATCGGCAAGACTCTCCATCGGTCGCCAAGACTTCATACTGAAGTCTTTGAGTCACCGTGAAGGCACCAAGTGAAGTATTCCATCAGCGAGACATTCCATTATCATTAAGACTTCTCCCCGAGCCCTTGAGCTACTCTGACATTCGCTTTGACACCCGATAAGAACATACTGTTGGCCAGAGGTCTCCATTCGATAGGTCACAGCGAATACATCTAGGTCACAGTGATAGACTTCATTCGGCAAGACATCACCTCTGTCTCGGCGACATGAACATTTCAAGCGGATTTAGAATAGTTAGTCGCCCAGACATGAATAATGTCACAACTTTTCCTTTCAGGAGTTACATGTCAGTATGGATTGAGGAAAATATTCCAACAATCTCCCACTTGATGAAGACCTTACTGAAAACTCCATAGCATAATAAAACTACTGAAATTCATGGGCCAAGAGGCCCATCGAACTGGCACACCACCTGTATTTTTCTGTGCTCACAGGCTTCGTCAATGCATCTGCAACATTCTCCAGAGTATCCACTTTCTCCAAAGAGACCTTCCCATCCTCCACCATATCTCGTACAAAGTGATACTATACATCTATATGTTTCGTCCTGGCATGGAAAGTAGGATTCTTTGCTAAACATATAGCACTCCGACTGTCACAATAAATAGTAATTTTTCCTGCATCAAAACCAATGTTAGAACACAAACGTTTTATCCAAATCGCTTCTTTACAGGCATGTGTAGCTACCATGTATTCTACCTCTGTAGTGGACAAAGCGACTACAACCTATCACTTGCTCATCCAACTCACTACACCACCATTCATCATGAAAACATATCCACTAGTGGATCTTCTGCTGTCAATGTCCCCTGCCCAATCAGAATCCACATAACCTCGAATATTGAGAGTCCTATGTGATTCAACCAAGTTCCCATGGTAACACAAAGCATAGTCTGAAGTACCCTTCAGATATCTAAACACTCTCTTCACAGCATCCCAATGTGTCCTTCTAGGATTAGCCATAAACCGACTAAGAACTCCCACTGCTTGGGCAATGTCTAGCCTTGTATAGACCATTGCATACATAAGGCTGCCAACCGCACTAGCATAAGGTACATTGGTCATGTCCTCCATCTCAGTAGGATATTTTGGACAATCCTCAACAGATAGTTTCATTCCCTGTGTAATTGGAACAACTAGCTGCTTGCAATCAGTCATGCAAAATCTCTTTAGAATAGTCATGATATACTTACTCTGACTCAGCCAAAGTTTTCTATTTTCCCTGTCCCTAGTTATTTCCATTCCCAGAATATACCCTGCTGCACCAAGATCTTTCATTTCAAACTTTGCAGACAACTGAGACTTAAGATCATAAATCATTAGTTTACTATTGCCTATGAACAACATATCATCAACATAGATAGCAATAATAAGGACTTGATCACTTTAAGCTTTGTAATATACACAATGATCACATTTTGATCTTACAAATCCCAATGACAAAACAAAAGTGTCAAATTTATGGTACCACATTCTAAGAGACTGTTTTAACCCATACAGAGATTTCTTCAACTTGCAAACCAATCTTTCCTTACCTTTTTCCACAAAGTGCTCCGACTGGGACATATAAATTTCTTCTTCAAGATCACCATGAAGAAATGTTGTTTTCACATCTATCTATTCAATTTCTAAGTCATACGCTGCTGCAAGTGACAAAAGAAATCTAATAGATGTCAGCTTAGCTACAAGAGAAAAGGTTTCTCCATAATCAATTCCCTCTACCTAGGAATAACCTTTTGCAACCAGCCTTGCTTTATATTTTTCTACACTGCCATCCAAACCAATTTTATTTTTAAATACCCATTTGCAGCCCACAACTTTTCTGCCTTTAAGCAATGGCACCAAACTCCAGGTATCATTCTTTTCTAATGATGCCATCTCTTCATTCATGGCTTCAAACCAAGAGTTTGAATTAGACATTTTAAATGCCTCTTTCACAGTCCTAGGTTCATTAGTGCTAGAAATTAAAGCATAGGCACAAGTAGACTCTATTAAAGAAAACCCATACCTATTAGGTTACTTTCTTTCACGAGTTGACCTCCTCATAGGTTGAGGCTGAGATGGTTCTTCATCATCTTCAGAACTTTCAAAGCTACTTGAGCTTTCCTCAGTATCAGGTACATTTTGATTTTTCAATTCCTCTTTATCTGGTGTCGAAGGAATTTCTGCTACATCCTTTTCATTTTCTAATTTATTCTCTGACTGCAGATCCAATGTAGAAGATTTCAGCTCACGAAAGATAACGCTTCTACTGTACAAAACCTTCTCAGTCTCAGGGTTCCAAAGCTTGTATTTTTGTATGCCAGCACTATAGCCAATAAAAATACACTTCACAGCTTTGTTTTCCAACTTAGATCTTTTTTCAAATGGCACATATGCATATGCCTCACAACCAAAGACACGAATATGTCTCAGAGAGGGCTTCTTTCCAGACCATGCTTCCAAAGACATCTTCTCAACAAGAGTAGAGTTAGGAGAACGATTTACCAAGTAACATGTTGTAGAGACTGCTTCAGCCCAAAACTTCTCCTCCAAGCCAGCACTGCTCATCATACTTCGTGCTCTTTCCATTACTGTCATGTTGAACCTTTTGGCAACTCCATTTTGCTATGGAGTGTAAGATGTAGTCTTATGTCTTTTAATCCCATGATCTGTACAGTACCTTTCGAATTCATCTGAACAAAACTCACCGCCATTGTCAGTCCTTAAATATTTTATTTTCCTACCAATCTTATTTTCAACAAGGTTTTTAAATTTGTTAAACCGACTGAACACTTCTGATTTACTTCTCAAAAAATATACAAATGTTCTTGAATAATCATTAATAAACGACACATAGTATCTTGATTTAGACAGAGAAGGAACATTCACTGACCAAAAACATCAGAATGAATATAATCAAGCAAACCAGAAGATTTGTGAGGACTGAGTAAAATGAAACACCTGTTGTTTACCATATATGCAATGTTCACAAAATTCAAACTCAAGGTTACAATCTTCAAGCCCTTCTACCGGGTTTTTATTCTTCAAGGTTTTTAAACCTTTTTCACCAATGTGGCCAAGCCTATGATGCCAAAGCATAGTCTTTTCTGTTGGAAGTTTAACCTCCATGGCGTTTACTCCATCAGGAACATTTCTCTCATGAGTAGCTTTCTGTGACTTCGCAGAGACACTATTGCATTGAATAGCTTGTGCATCCAGTTTGTACAAGGTACCAATTCGAGCACCCCTAGCCAGCACCATAGAGCCTCTAGTCATCTTGCAGCCATTTCCAGAGAATGTGTCCTGCACTCTGATACCATTCAACTTACTTACAAAAAGTAGGTTTCGAGCCAAACTTGGTATATGCATCACATCATCGATTCCCTTCACTCTTCCATCAGGGAATTTAATTCTGACTCTTCCACGACCAACAATTTCCAAAGATGAATCACTTGCTAAATACACCTTTCCACCATCATAGTTTTCATACTTTGTGAACCAGTCTCTATGAGATGTCATGTGGAAAGATGTTGCAAAATCAATCAGCCAGACATCATCTGATGCCCGTGTAGCCAAAGTTGCAATGAAGGTGTCTACATCACTTTGAGAAGAATCATTTCTAGAAGAGTTCTTCTTCTTCTTCTTTTTCTCCTCGCAATCCTTTCAGACATGACCAAGTTGCCCACAATTCTAGCACTTCACCTTGGACTTTTTTCCAGGAGACTTTGATCTCCCTTCTGATTTCGATATGGATTTCTTGTCCTTCTTCTTGCCTTTCTCCTTTGATCTGCCTCTAATAGCCAGAGCCTCCTTTTCCATCTCAAAAGATTTTCTTCTCATCTCTTCCGATAACAAAGAAGCAACAACATCTTCCATCTTGAAAGTGGATGTCGTACTCCCAATAGCCATCCCCAGATGATCCCAAGAATCTGGCAAAGATCATAGCAGTAGCATGCAGCGATCTTCATCTTCAATCTTCACACCAACAGATGTTAACTGAGCAATCAACATGTTGAAAGCATTCAAGTGATCAGCAATAGATCCTCTTTCTTGCATTCTCAAAGAGTACAACTTCTTCCTCAAGAACAATTTGTTCATCAAGGACTTGCCTTGATAAATCAATGCCAGTCTTTTCCACAAGGAAGAGGCAGTCTTTTCTTCATGAACATTCAGAAGAACAGAGTCTGCCAAACAAAGCCTTATCAGCCCCTTTGATTTTCTATTTGCCAGGTCCCAATCCTCTTGCTTCATGCCTTGAGGCATTGTTCCAGACACAACAGTCCAAAGATCTTGGTCTACTAACAGATCTTCCATTTTGAGTTTCCACAACTCAAAATTGCTACCATTGAATTTCTCTATTTCCATCTTCCTGGATGTGCTCGCCATCTTAATCTATAATTAAATTATCATACTTCTACCAAACTCTCACTGAAAAATAATTGACTCAAAAAACCCAACCGGCTCACAAGGATAACAGAACTGGTCAGGCTCTGATACCACTTGTAAGGAAAGCAACGGTGTGGAAGCAACTTTCCTAACGTCAAAACCACAGGGAAGTAAGCAGACAATACTTTATAATTTTCAAATTATAATCCAATTAAGACACACATGAAAGATTTACAGAAACAAAGAATATACTCAAAGACAATGAACAACAGATTTACATGGGAAACCCTTTTTAGGAAAAAATCCACCACACCAAGTTGAATCTCTTTGTATTACAGTAACAAAAATTACATACAATCAGAGATACAACTCTCTGGTATTAGTTCTCAGTAGTTTCATTCACTGTTCATCCAGTTACAGAAAAGCTCTCAACAATTCGATTATTTCCAAACTCAGAATTGATCTGCTTTTATCTTATCACATTCTGATTTTTACCTTATGTTCATCCTTATCCGCCATTTCCCCATCATAGAAAGTTTCTACTTGAGTGTTGATTTTTCCCTGCATGCTGTTCAGCTCCATCGTCGCAACAATTGCAAAAATCTAATTGCCATCCATTCAAAAATCGCTTCCTCTGATTGGTCCACAATGCTCCACATAGGATGGTCAAAGGCATTCAATCTTTGTTTGCATATCGGTGAGACACTAACAGTGTCTCCCCGATGCCACAAAGATTTCATATCGATATCATCATAGATCCCAATAGTTGGTAGGATGTTATAACGAACGCCATGAAACATACTGAATCCATCGACATCCATCGCATTTCTATCAGCAAGATATTCTTCCATCGGCTAGACTCATACCGATGTTCACAAGTCACAGCGACTTCCACTTTGCCATCGGCAAGACTTCCCATTCACCAAAAGGTTTCACCGAGTCTCCTCAAGTTTCACCGAAGCAATAATCAGTTGGTGAGACTCATCGCTTTCGCCAGGACTTCATATCGAAGTCCTAAGTCACACTGATCGCTCCAATCACCAGTCGGCAAGACTTATGTCTTTCGCCGAGACCACATACCGAGCACCCATGTCTTGCCGAGTCGGCAAGACATTTGACTTCGCCAAGACCTTTCACCAGGCAAATATGTCACACCAAAGACTATTGGAAAGACTCTCCATCAGTCGCCAAGACTTCATACCGAAGTCTTTGAGTCACCGCGAAGGCACCAAGTGAAGTCTTCTGTCGGTGAGACATTCCATTATCGCTGAGACTTCTCCCCGAGCCCTTGAGCTACTCCGACATATGCTTTGACACCCGATAAGAAAATACTATCGGCCAGAGGTCTCTATTCAACAAAAGGTCACAACGAATACATCTACGTCACAACGATAGACTTCATTTAGCAAGACATCACCTCTGTCTCGACGACATGAACATTTCAATTGGATTTAGAATAGTTAGTCGCCCAAACATGAATAATGTCACAGCGAATTTGCCTTTCAGGAGTTACATGTCAGTATGGATTGAGGCAAATATTCCAACAATAGCTGACTAGCAGTCTAATAGTACTGCCACCGGCAGTACATAGGCTGCCGGCCTAAATTTTTTTTTTATTAATTTTTTTTCAACAAAAAAATTATTATCTGTAATTTTTTTTTTTACTGTGTTTTTTTAAAAAACACATTTTTTCCAAAATAAGCCTAGTTATGCATGTGCGCCAATGACCGTTTGACCGTCAAATTTAAGCTCGGAGTTTTGTTGCGACGATCGTATGACCGTCAAATTTAATGCCCAACTGGATTTTTCCCCCTTTGGAGCTGTTTTCTTCCAGAGGGCATAACTTGGGCATACAATATCATTTTTTGGCAAACGAGATATTGTCGGAAAGCTGATTCCGTCAACTTTCTAGTGGTGTGGGTTTCATCACGTGTTTCTATTACTGGTGCATTCTATAGCCAATTGAAGTCAAAGGAGTTGTTTTCATTCCTGAGCTCGTAACTTTTGATCAATTTCTCTGTTTTTTACGATCTCAGTGGCATTGGAACCATATTTTAGAGCTCTTCAGTTTCATCCATGCATTTTTTCCAGATTTCACTCCAGGTATATTTTATTTAGTTTTCTATGTTTTCACACTCTAGTGAATTACCTGGACATATTAGCTCTTGGGAACTTCTCGTTTGCATGGGTTGCTTCTTTTTTGGCTGTTCATCATGTATTTCTAGCCTTGTATCTTTTTATGACATTATGAGCATCATTTGTAAGCATTCTTCTATGTAAATGCACTGAGATAAAGTGTCACACTATTGTACATGTATTTTGGGGATTTTGCACATAAGGTTGTGCCATATTTTGTACTCGCACTATATTATAAAGTGCCATGGGGGGGTTGTGTAGTGCCTTTGTTTTTGCCATCACACCTTTGTCCAGTGAGTGTCCCTCCACGATGACAGTAGATCCATATGATTTCAGCCTCATGTATGTGTGCTTTGTTTTGCACACCACTTTTTTAGTTGCAGGTGCTTTCTTGTGCACTTTCAAATGTTGTTTCTTCTCCTTCATGCACTACAGGGTGTTACACAACATTTCAGTGGATTTGTCAGGCTCTCCCAGTCAGCATTATGGGGGGTATTATACTGTTCATGCTAAAGCTTCCTTGGTTTTTCCTTGGAAGGAATCTTCCATTCTCAGTTGATCAGTGTTTTTTAGACTATTAGTACTTGTTCCATCTATATCTTCATTCCAGGTGTTTGCCTTTGTTTGCCATCCGATTCGAGTAGTGTCGTTTGGGGCACTCGTGCATATTGTTTTCTTCTTGATCCTGATCATTCTATCTTTAGAGGAGGTTCTTCAGCACCATAGCAGTCATGTCTTGACAGTTGTTTGCAGCTTCTTCCTGCTTCACTGATGTTATTCATGTCTTTCATCTCTTTTTGGAGAGGAGTTTTCTCCTTTTCTCCGTTTCATAGAGATTTCCTTGTACTTGGGTACTTGATCTGGCCTTGTTGTCGGGACCCATTGTTTTTTGCTTTCAGTAGCTGCTTCTAGGTTTTAGCTTCTCCCTAAGTCTAGCTTAAGGGGGGGTGTTAGAGTAATTGGTTATTTACTTGATTAATTAAACAATATTTGTTTATTAATTAAAGTTCCCTTTTATCTCTTTTACACTTAAGCTGACATTAGGTGTATAATAATTAATTATTTTATTAATTATTAATGTGCAAGCCTAGGGTTTTCCATTTTAGGTTTTTTACCTATATGTGGTTGAAACTTTTCTTTTGTATTATTTTTTTACACATTGGAAAATACAAAGCTCCACATCTTTGAGAATTTTACTATTTTATGTGTTGCTTCTCTTTGCTTCTCCCTGTAACAGGTATTCTTAGCTTGCAGAGATCATTGGGCTCCTATGAAGTTGTATTTTCTCAACTTCTACAGCCAAGGAGGGTATTCCTATTGGTGTTCACTTAAGATGCATTTGGTGACACACATCTCTTTCATAGATCATTTCAACTGAAAGGAAAATATGCAAAGCATACTATGAAATTGGCTAGTTTCTAAGTTACTTGCTACCATTCCAGTAAATGCCCTCACGTATGAAAAATGAGTATAAGATTTGTATAATGATTTTTGGAAATTTTAAAATGAATTTAAATTGTGCCTCAGATTGGCCACCATAGAATAATTTGATTAACCCATTAGGTAAATCCTAAGGAAATAGATCAGTGCCTTATGTAATTGGATGAGGGAGTCATATGAATATTACTAGTGATACATAAATGATCTCAAAATCTTATGGAAAGAATATTTGCATAACAACTTTGTATTATGAGACTCAAGGCCTTTGATGCACAACTCCTTATCACATCCTAAGCAGATAATTGTAAATCCATACCTCCTATTTAAGCATTTAATTGATTACTTGAATCAAGGCACAAAACAAAGATATACATTTGAATTGACACTCAAAAGAAGAATGAAAATGTTATTGACAATTCCATCCAAGATTTACTCAAAACCCACATAAGGAGAGAAAATGCATCATAGGTAAATTTTCATTTATATTCATGGATCAAGTTTGTACAACAATTCAAGATAATATGTATATATTCATCCAAAATAGCTCAATACAGGTATACTTCTCTATTCCTTTCACTATAATCACACTATGACTAGCCTAGACCTATCCTGATACTCGCTATTATCTATTTTTTTTTTCTCCATCTCCTTTTCTGTCTTTTCTTCTATCTCTTTGCATTCAAGTCTTGAATTCCCTTTATACTAACAGGGAGCAACAAGCTTCGGACCCAAATGCAGTTACAATGTAGAATTATCATTTCAACAAAATTTTAGCTACATTTGATCTGAATTTCAAAACCCACATGTTGAAACCGAAAAAGCCAGTATAACAAGAAAGATCCCAAAATAACCACCGCCAGGGAAGAAAATGCAAAGTATCACCAAAACTTCCCTTGTCGCCATCTAAGCACCACGAACCAGACAATCAAAATGCCACGAGGGCACATGACCAATGTCGAATCATCAAAAAATTCCCACAAGGGCAAACCAGAGAGCCATCATTGCAAAATCCTCAAAACACAAGCAAAAGAAGATTTCAATCACCATTAATTCATTTACCCATCACATCACCACATCCCAATTCATGTCCACGGTAAACCTAACCACTCCTTGTCATTGCAAGAGGAAGAGAGGAAACTTCGGCTTCTCCTTCCATCTTTTCTTCTTCAGCTATGCTTACAGTATGCCCACTTGAGGTCTTGACAGCTAGTGACAACACATAGACTACCTCCTCATCTGAGGGCAAGCCCTCGTTCAACATTTCCAAGTACCGAGCATAGGTTGAATCAACCTTTGAATCACCATCTCCAAAAGATGTGCTCGTGAGGTTGATGGGGGAGTGTTGGCACCCATAGGAGCCATGCCCATACCTCACCTTCCGCTTTGACCCCGACAGAGACTGCATCAGGAGTTTTCCTTTGTCACCCTCTACCTTAGCAGCACCACTCTCAAATTGTAGTCAACGACTATATCTTCTCGATGCCAATTTGGATTTAGAAGTAGTAGTTGCTTCCATAGTAAGAAAGAATTCATGCACACCAAGACCAGAGCTTTGTGAACTTAGATGAACTGACCTCCTCGATGGTTGGCTCATCTTTCTCTCCTGATAATTTCGTATGCCAAAAAGTGTTTAATTTCCCTGTGATAATGGTGCAAATAATAATCTCCTCAGCTGTATTTATCAGGTAAAACCATAGCATTCTTATTCATTGTTTATCACACGCGCAATTCTGGCATCACGTTGGCAGATGTACTAGCACCGTTTAATTCCCATTTTCATGGAAATCTGTTAATTATTCTCCATGATTATCTGCACTGGCCTCTTGGCACGAGTCGAGATCAACTTGATCGCTCTACAAAGTGTAAGCCATTAATGCAAGCTTATCGTGCAGAGTAGAATCGACCATCAGGTGTCACCTACCATTTTGAATGAGATCTGTTGATCTTTCGCCTTGGTGGATGATTGAACAACTAGCTCATGTTTGACCTCCTTTGAATTCTAGTGGTTCCTCGCTGATGTGTTTTCAGCCAATCACTTCTTTTCGTGTCAGATGACACAGTTGCTGCTTGTGGGCTCCACTGTCTGAGCAAGTGAGGGACAGGTGTCGAGACCTCATTGATCTCGCTAGGTTTAATATTTGTTTATCTTCACTCAACGAGCCAGTGGGGAATGGTGAGGATCATTCCACTCGATTGATCTCTACCGCTCGTTGAAGGTGCTTGGGCATAGGATCGGTAGTGGGAAGTGGGTCACGTGCTGTATCTGGGACACGGGTTAGCTTCTTGCTAACCTCGCTGCTTTTATCTAGCATGCAATTTACTCCAGCAAGTTGGCGGGGTATGGTTCAGATTTCATCCCTGATCGCCGAATCTTGCAAGCTGCACAACACACAATGTTAGCATTAAATGGACAATACTGAGCTCGCCCGATGGTGACATGTCTGCAGGGTTAATGACTAAATGCCTAAGTCACCGGACTTAAAAATTTTTGCAACCCAACTTTAGGAAAACCCATACACAGTGGGAAAAGATGACCGGTTACTCAGACAAATGGGGCCGGTGAACAAACGTAATGAGTGGCTTAGAAAATCACTTAAGAAACTGATGACCGACTGGATAAGTCAACTTGGAAACATAACGTTGGCACATTTTCTTATTAAAAACCCCACTTACCTTAGGGACAAGGGTTTAGAATAAAGGCCAAGCTCACAAAGATTAAGCTAAAATTCTTCAGAATTTCACAAGCTCCATCATGCATATGAGATAGAACTCCCTCTTGGAGTTGCTATCTCTCCCATTTTTAATGTTTTCGACCTATACCCCTTTAAAGGGGTTGTGATTGTAGGTAAAGATGCAGGTACATTAGAGGTTCCAGATAAAGATTGGATTAGAGATTTTCCACCAAGTCAACCATTGAAGCTGGAGTGCATTTTGGATACCAAAGAGGCCAAAAAGATAAGAAACAAAGTGTATTATCAGTATTTGGTGAAGTGGCAAGGCCTTCCTATGGAGGATGCCACTCGGATGATAGAGGAAGACATCAAAAAGCATGGTGCAACAGTTGAAGATCTGCTCTTAAGTGGAACTTGAGATTTTGTTTTCCTCAGGAGTATTGTGCAGGGGCACCTAGATATTTTTGTAAATAAGGGTCAAATGTTAGTATTTTGTAATGTTGAGTCACTTTTTGGTTATAATAAGGTCTATTAAGACCATGTTTCATGTTTTGGTCATGTGGGGTCAATTTTGTTAAAAGTTTCAAAAGTTGCACAAGCAACTTTGCATTTTTGTGTGTAAAGTTGAACCATTGGAATTAAAATGGTAGTTGGCCAATGGTTGGTTTTGGCTTGTAAGTGTTTAAATATGCCTTGGGATGGTCGAGGAAAACTTTTGGTGATGTTTTTGTAGATCAAACAATAGAAATATACTTTGTTTCCGCGTTTTCAATTGATTTCTTGCTGCTACAGAAGATTGTATGATTTTATATGGACTAAAAATGTTCTAAGTTGTATTGGAATTGTTGATGGACTAAATTAACTCTCATTTGCAAGTGATTTCTTCCATTTTCATTAAGTTAGGAGGGAGTTAGAGCATTTTTGCTGCAAACAATCAGAAACCCTAGTTTGTGAGGGTTTGATTGAAGAAAACTAACTTTTGGCCCATTCCGTCGGTGAAAAAGCCTGAGAATCAGTGGAATGGATGTAGGTAACATGATTTTAGTGTTTTTGGTGTTTGTAGGAGCAGGGGATGGAGTTAGGGGCAGGTTTGATGCAACCCTAGCCTAATATAATCATGTATTAGGCTTAGGAGTTAGTTAGACTTAGGGTTTGGTGGAAAAAATATTTGGTGATTGTTCCAGTTGATGGAAATTTTGTTTACAGGCCCCATATGACATGATGGAAGCCCTAGAGTGAAGTTTTGTAGTTTGGAGATAGAATACCACATTGTTGCTTTGTTGTTCAAGCCTAATTAGGCCTAATTGCAGCGTATCAGTCCAATTTTGAGGGTTTTGTTTCAAAGTAACCCTATCCACAAATTTGATATGTTTTCAAATGACTTAAAGGGGTATCTGGATTGGTGTTCAAATTCTAGGTTTGAAGTTTTCTCAGAAAGTTATGTAGAAAAACCCTTTTTTCAAGTACTACTAGGGGAATATGAAGATTTGAGTGAATACCACCAAGTTAAGGCTCTTGAATTGCAAAGTTTGTTTGATTGAGTTTGTGTTGATAACCTCCACCCTGCTTTGCGTCAGAATTCAAAAGATGGTCATAGATTTCAAGAGTCACTTGAAAATAAAATAACTTTCCATATAATAGAGAAGAAATGAAATTCTTTGAAGCTATAGAATTGATCAAATGCATACAAAATGGTTCATTTATCTACAAATGAGAGAACCATTGAATATATATACAATGGTAAAATTCTAAGAAAGATTAAGTGTTGTTTTATTTTTAGGATAATTCCAAATAATTCCTAGAACAATCTCAAGGACTAGAGCTATTTGTTATGCTTAATTGTTCTAAGGGGTTGGCCAACGAATAGGAGAAAGGTTTTGACAATTTTCTCCTCTACACATCAAGCTCTAAAAGACCTAGGAGGGTGGTCCTATGTAATATCTACTAGAATTTCATATGATTAACATTATATATTGCTTCAAACAAATATTTTCTTTTTATATGACCAAGAATTACAAATGAAAAACACTTAATGAGCTAGATTCTTGGAGTTATTATGCATTTTGCACCTAAGAACATGAGAATAACATTATAATATAAATACAACTAAAAAGGAAATCTAATTCTTAAAATTGATGACCATAGAAGCATAACCAAAAAATTCATTCCAATTGGTGCCTTAGACCTAGGCAACAAAGTCAAGGAAAATGCAATTTGAAAACTATATAGCAATGTCAACCTAATTATGTGAAAGCTTAGTAACATGCCTTACACTGCTACTCTTACAATTTACAACAAAATCAACTTGCAAATCCCTATATACATCCAAAAAAATCAAAATTCCTAGCATGGAAAATTAATCTACTCCTTGAATAGAAGCCATAAAAGAAACATTCAATTGCAGGAAACTTGCAAAGATGAATAGAAGTGATCTTTGATCAAATTCTATTCATAAATGATAATGGAGTATACATTTTAGGAGATAATTAATTTCAAATTTTTCATTGTATATTGATGTACAAAACTAGTACTGTTATACAAAATTAACAATTATATTGACATCCTTTCCTATGAAAACCTAGACTAGAAATATACATACTAGAACAAAAATGCTCCACTTAAAAAAAATTCTAAGATCCTGACAAAATGGCCATGAATTCCCTTTTATAAAACAAGGGATCAAACAAGATTCAAGCCATGGATAGATGTCACATTTTCATTTGATAATCTTGTCCCTTTAGGATTAGACAAAACAAGTTATAACTACTTCATGGGAGAAACAAATCTCTTACTAAAAGACAAAATGTTGCATATGTTGTTGAAGAAGATACTTGTTGATCCTAAAATGATGAAAAAGGAAAGGTGGAAGTGCAATCATTTCATTGAGATTCTTCTATCACCTTTTGAAACTACAAACCTTCAAAAAAAAAATCAAGGAAGATGCTAATTGGATCACAAAAAAAGAGTCCCACCTTTGTAAAAAGACAAAAAGAAGAATAGGGGACATTTATTTAATATATTTATCTACCCACGAGCTATACTCCTCTTTTGAAGGTCATTGAAAAATCAAAAGGTTTTGGACCTTACTATTGTGGGTATTCTATCTAGCATTTGTATTGTCCTTGTCTCTTTTGCAAAATTATATAGATTAGTCTCTAACTTAAATAAGTCATCAATTGAAGTGTTCAATAGAGATAAATTTGGTTTGCCATCTTTATAGATATATGATGGCAATGGGGGAATAATGCTTGCAAATTCAACTTTCCATATGTCCAAAGATTTTATAGCCCCAAAATCATCCATAATCTTTGGAATTCTTCCCTACTCCATACCTTCAAACATCTTCAACTTAGATTTAAATTGCATATCCAATTTTGTTTGAAAGGTAGAGACTTCTCCCGATAAATCAATCTAGTCACTTATTTGTATTATATTTCTAGGAGCATTGCCATCAAAATATGTCATCTTAATGATCTCTTTTATTGAAGTGGCTCTCAAAATCCACTTATTCAAAACCTCTTGGAAACTTCTTTGAAGTTGCATATTCTTAGCATATGCCTTTTGCAGTCCATCAAAAGCACTCTAGACACCTTCAATTCTATGTAATACACAAGAGAGCCTATGACCCAAAAGATCATCAATGATGCCAATTTTATTTTATTTTCCTCTTGGCTTTCTTTTCACTCTCTCTACTTTACTTTAGCTACTCCTTTATTCTGAGAGACAAAGTCTCACTATATTAGGAGGAGGAGGAGTTGCAACCTGAGGTTGTGGGAGCTGAGCTACCACTTTATTATATTCATCCTAAAAATTTACATGCATGGCATGTAATTTTCATATTCTACTTCTTACATCCTTGCAGTTGCTACACTAAACATGGTTGTATGCACAACCAAAGATGTTACCTACGAAGCTGATCTGTTAAATTTCCTCTTTATTATCACATTCCCAGTGATTTCCTAAATATTGCTAATAACTCTAGGTTTGTTTGTAATAGGTGCCATTTCCCATATGACCAAGGTTTCCAAATTAGGACTGAAACTTGATCCAAAATATGCTTTTACGGCTTGCTCATCTAATGTAAATGCATCTTCATCTTGATGCCTGATGGTGTGTAGAGAAATAACTGATGCAAGGTCCCACTCTAGCAGTAGGATGAAGATACATTTATATTAGATGAGCAAATTTTTGATCAAGTTTCAGTCCTAATTTGGAAACTTTGGCCATATGGGAAATGAACCTTGTTACAAACAAACCTAGAGTTGTTCACTCTATTCAGGAAATCACTAGTAATGTGATAATAAATAGGACATCTAACACATCGTCTCTACAAGCAGCATCTTTGGTTGTGCATACAACCATGTTTAATGCAACAACTACTAGGAGGAAAGAAGCATAATATGATAAGTTACATGATATGCATGTAAAATTGTAGGATGAATATAATAAAGTGGTAGCTCATCTTCCACAACCTCAGGTTGCAACTCCTCCTCTTGCATCCACATCAATAGATTTTCATCACAAGAAAAGAGACTTTGTCTCTTAGAATAAAGGAATTAAAGGAGCAGCTAAAGAAAAGTAGAGAGAGTGAAAATAAAGCCAAGGAAGAGGCAAAGAAAATTGCAATTGACATCATTGATGATCTTTTGGGTCATAAAATCTCATGTGTGTTACATAGAATTGGAGGTGCTTGGAATGCTTTTGATGGACTATAAAAGGAATATGCTAAACATATAGAACTTCAAAGCAATTTATAAGAGGTTTTGAATAAGTAGATTTTGAGAGCCACTTTAATAAAAGAGATCATTAAGATGACATCCTTTGATGGCAATGCTCCCATAAATTTAATACAAATAAGGGAGTAGATTAATTTATTGGGATAATTATTCGCCTTTCAAACAAAATTGGATATGTAATTTAAATCTAGGTTGAAGATATTTAAAGGTATGAAGTAGGGGATAATGCCAAAAATTATGGATAATTCATAGCTATAAAATATTTCGACATATGGAAAGATGAATTTTCAAGCATTATTCCCTCATTGACATCATATATCTATAAATATGGCAAACCAAATTTAGCTCTCTTAAACAATTCAATTGATGACTTATTTAAGTTAGAGACTAATCTAGATAATTTTGTAAAAGAGACAAGGGTAATTATAGATTCTAGATACAACACCCACAATAGTAAGGTCTAAAATCTTTTGAGTTTTCAATGGCCTTCAGAAGAGGAGTATGGGTAGAGAAATATATTGAATAAATGTCTCATATGCTTCTTTTTATCTTTTTGCAAAGGTGGGACTCTTTTTTTTATGATCTAGTCAACATCTCCCTTGGAAGTTTTTTGAAGGTTTACAGTTTCAAAAGGTGATTGAAGAATCTCAATGAAATGATTGAACTTCCACCTTTCCTTTTTCATCATTTTAAGATCATCAAGTATCTTCTTCAACGACAAATGCAACTATTTTACTTTTAGTAAGAGATTTATTTCTCCCACGAAGCAATTGTAACTTGTTTTTTCTGATCCTAAAGGGACAAGATTGTCAAATAAAAATATGACATCTATCCATGGCCTAAAGCCTATTTTCTCCCTTATTTTATAAAATGGAATTTAGGGTCATTTTTTCACGATCTTGGAAAATTTTGTAAGAAGAGAATTTGTGTTCTAGTTTGTATTTTTCCAATCTTAAATGTGTTCAAATTTGTATTTGTCCAATCTAGGTTTTTAGAGGAAATGACCTCAATATAATTATTAAGTTTTTATAATAATATTAGTTTTGTACATCGATATACAATGACAATTTTTCAATCAATTATCTCCTAAAATGTATACTCTATTATCATTTATGAATAAAAATTGATCAAAGATCACTTCTATTCATATTTGCAAGTTTATTATTATTGAATATTTCTTTTATGGCTTCTATTCAAGGAGTAGATTAATCTGCTATGCTAGAAATATTTTTTTTTTTGATATATTCTCTTCAATCTCTTTCTACTTTAGCTTGCACATTCTTAGATACATATGCGAGTGCTAAAGTGGGGGAAAAATGTTATGACGTAAAATTGCACCCTCATGCAATTTCCCACAACATCATCCCTTACTTTAGCTTAATAAGTCGATAATGCAAAAACCCGCCTTCTAAGCCTTCATTTTCGTCCCTACCTTGTCATTTTCTATCAGTGGGGGAACTTTTTTCTAGGACACTTCTGTGTCATGTAGACGTCTGCATGCCGCATGACTGTCCTTACAAGATTCCTGCTCTTGTGGCCATTGGTACGTTACACTATTGCCTTCCTGCGATGTGTAACACCTTTGCAGTCACAGGTGTGCCCAAGAATAGCTCTTTGGCATGCAATTTGACCATTTATTTCCCTCTTTTCCTAATTCTCATTTCATTCTTGCTATTATACTTCATTATTACAATTTTCTCTCACTTCTTAGCACTTCCATTCTCCTTGTTATCCTACATCTCTTCTTACAGGTCTCAAGCTCTCTACACTACACTCTTGCACAACTGTCTCACATCTTCAAATCACTAATCTTCCTCTCAACTTCACCAAGCTTGTTGGAGGGAGGGTAACCTTTATTTCACATCATTATCATTCTTATTGTTAGAATACTTGTTATCTTTGCATACTCTACCACTTGTCTTGTCACTTTCTTTATCACTATTTCTATATCATTGTCCATTTCGTTGTTTATAGAGGTTTAAACACCAAAGCAGGGGTTTGATTAAGGTAAACCCCAAAAAGCAACCCAAAACATTTCCAATTTTTGTGTGCAGGTTATGTCCATGAGGAGCTTGCGAGAGGCTATACCTATCATGAGTTGAATATCTTTTCCTCCTACCCATTATTTTCTTAGTAGTTATTTTATTTGTCTTTCAGGTATTCTTCTTGTTGTACTTCTTTACATTTCATGTATTTTCAACATTTTGTCTAGTTATTTGAAACCATCACAAATTAGTATTTCGGTTGTTAGCAGGTCTCGAGTGTTTCTGGTGAAAAACTTTGATTCTGGTCCATACGAGACACCAACATGCCATAGAGACACCAACATCTTGTGCTATCATCCTCGGTCTGTGTTCTCATCCTCTAGCTAAGAGCTTGTTAGTTTTTTTCTGAGACCTTTGAGGTATGTTCACCTAACTTCTAAAGTTCTTTGTCATGAAATAACCAAAAAACCTAAAAAAATAGGTTAGTCTTTCCTTTATTTGTCACCCCATAACTTGAGCTTTTGTCATTGAGGTCCATCCACTCCTTGTAGACTCTTCCTTATCCTAGAGACTTGGGAGTAGTAGATCATCTTCATTACAAGGTCATAGCAAAGAGGATGAAGCTTCATGTTTGGTCCTTGAAGATGATCCTTCTAAATATGTAGCCACACCTTGTCCCAAACATGAAATTAATGAGGAGTTCTATGTTGATCATGTCTATATGTATTCTTAATGTTGTGTTGTAAAATCTCATGAATCTATTGAACTGTAGGTGTTTGATCCTATTAGTTAATTTTACTACTTTTTCTACCCCCTTCGCAACATTTGGTGGTATGTCAGGTTGTAGTATAGGTAATTCTATATCCATAGGTGTCAATGGTTGATGCCCTAAACAAACCTCAAATGGATTATCCCTTGTGGAACTATGGAGTGCACAATTGTAGCTGTGTTGGACGTAGGGTAGGCTCTCATCCCATGTGTGAGGATTCTTTGAATGATACATTCGTAATATGTGAATGATCATTCAATTTACCACCTCTATCTATCCATCTGTTTGATGATGGAACATTGTAGACTTCATCAACTTTGTGTCCATCTTAGCCCATTATGAAGACCATTTTTTTTTGATGAATCTACTATCCCTATCAGAAATAAATTTTTTTGGCAAACCAAAATGAACTAAAACATGCTCAGAAAATAGCTCAATAGTCTCTTCTACAAAAATCATATTTTTACAAACCACCATGATAGCCATTTTGGAAAACCTTCCTACCACCACATATACACAATCATGACCCCATCTCGTAGTACAAAGCCCAAACATAAAATCCATTGAAATTGACTTCCATGGTTTATCAAGGATAGGTATGTTGACAACACAAGGGTAGACAACTAAGAGGGGGGGGGGTGAATCAATTGACCCAGAAATTTAAAGTTATCAAACTTATTAACCTTATTCTCAAATCTAATCAATAACCATGAAAGCATAAATCAACAACACATCAAAAATATACATAACACCAATATTTTTTACATGGAAACCCTGTTAGGGGAAAAACCATGGTGGAGGTTAGTCCACAAGATTATACCCTATTAAAAGTATAAAGAATAAAATGGGGAATGCACATGCATTCAGGCGCACTGCTTAGATTTCACTACTCAATTACAAAAGGAAGACTCAGTGTCTTACAAAAGGATTTGGATTACATCCACAAGATTTTGAATTGAGAAAATAGCATTTGTTAATGCCTGATTACAGTTTCGGTTAAGCACATGAACACTTCTTCACACTTTGCTTCTTCCTTCGAATGATTAGGACATTATTCACACATCTCATACACAAGCACACCTTCAAATGGAATAAACAATCGCTTATATATATCTGCAACAAGAAATTGCATCGCTACATGTCGGCCTCAATAAAATAATAAAATGAATGCAAACTGTCGGCCCAAAACATTAAAGATTATTAATGTGAATCAACCAAGGTCAACCACAACATAATGAAGAGCCAAAATAAAATCTTCAAACACGAACCACCTTCAAAAATTATTCCTCAAAGATCCACAACACGCTACAACACCCTGTCATCCAAGAACATGAAAAAACATGAACATGCAAGAGAAAATATCTAATCGCGAACACAACAATCAATGTAGACGTGCAACACAGATAGAGCATGATCTAGAAACATCCACAAACATCATGAATCATTAAAGAATCATCTGCAACAACCAAACTTACTAGAATCACATCATCTTCATTCAGGAACACCAACTGAAACAACAAAATGATTGTCAGAACACAGTTGCTCATAACTCGAACAAATCTTCACATGGATCTCAGAAACTTAATGTAGATAAACTAGATATACTTGACAAGAAACCCTTTAATCCACAACCTTTGATCATCAATGTACTAAGCGCACCAACAGACTGGACTTCACTTCACCACTGACAACTTGCAACTTATTTATTACAATTTTCTCAAAATCCTCGACATATACAACTTCTAAGACATTAATGCCAATAGTGTTGACATCAATGACAACCACATATCAGCAACACAACCACAACATCCTACAAGGTAGTGGAAAGTATAGGCCTAGTTTACGATTTGTAGGCTTTACAATTACACAATCTGCACAAGCTTGAATATATGAAATGACATCCTCTTTCATTTTTTGGCCAATAGAAGTATTTTTGAAAGACAATAATGGTCTACCAATGCCAAAATGGCTTGTAACTCAATTGTAGTGTGCTTCTCATATCATCTTTTTTCCTTCTTCAATGGGAACACATATGTGGCCAATGTGACAAAGCATTCCATCTTTCAAGTGAAAATCAGGGACAAACTTGCCTTAAACTAAATTTTTGTAAATGTCGGCAAATTTAGGGTCATTAGCATATAATTGGGCCCAAGTTGTTGTTTGATAACCACATGAATCCAACACTATTATCAAAGCTACAATTCGAGGCCTGCTCAAATAATCTACCACTTTGTTATTGCTTCCCTTCGTATGATGAATGTTGAGGTGATTTTTTCAAGTAGATAAGCAGACCGCTTTTGATGCCTATCATTCTACAACTTCCCTTATTTTTAAAAAAATTGAAGGGGTTTGTGATCTATATGTATAACAGTCTCCTTTCCCAAAATATAATGCTTCCACTATTTGCAAGCCTGAAGGATGACATATAACTCCTTGTCACATGTGGTGTATCTACACACAATATAAAAAAAAGTCTCACTATGGTAGGCAATTGAATGTCCATGTTGCATGAGTACAACTCCAAGGGCATACCCAGATGCATTTATTTCTATTTCAAAGGATTGTTCCAGGTTTGGAAGGGACAACACTGATGTTGAGCATAGTCTTTGCTTCAATTCCACAAATGTATGTTTCTTTTCATATGTCCAATTAATTTTTTCGTATGCTCCACCCCTTAATGATTGATTTAAAGGCCATGCCAAATGTGAGAAACCAAGAACAAAACTACGATAGAAGTTTTCCAAACGCAAGAAACTACAAAGCTTTGTGATATTTTTAGGATATGGCTAGTCTTTGATAATTTGAATCTTTTCAAGATCAACATGAATACCCTCATTTTCAATAATGTACCCCAAGTATTGGATGCTTTGCATACAAAAGGAACACTTTGTAATGTTAGAATAGAGATTGTGTTGTTGCAAAGTTGAAAGCACTTGTTAAACATGTTGCAAATGATCAATCCAAGTTTTTCTAAAAAGGAGTATGTCATCCAAATAAAAAACCATAAAAGAATCAATGAATGGCCTAAGCACATCATTCATCATCCTCATAAAAGTGGCAGGAGTGTTGGTTAGACCAAAAGGCATGACTAACCATTCAAACAAACCTTCCTTAGATTTAAAATAATTCTTCCATACGTCATGGATCAATTGGTAATTGGTGATACCCAAACTTCAAGTCAATTTTGGTGGAGAACTTATCCCCTCTGAGTTGGTCCAAGAGATCATCAATTCAAGGAATTTGATATCTATTTTTCACAATGATTTTATCTAATGTTCAATAATCAATACAAAGTCACCACCTTCCAAATTCTTCTTAGCAAGAACACTTAGGCTGCCACATGGTGAAGCACTTAGATGAATGTTTCATTTCTTAAATAACTCTTGAATCTGTCTCTTGATATCATCATTTTCCAAGACTGGCCTCCTATATATTGGCTCATTTGGTAATGGTGTCCCTGGCACTAAATCAATAGAATGCATTGGGACCCCTACTGGTGAATTAAATAAATTTTGATATTGTTTCAATATTTGATCCATTTTATTTTGTTGGTAAATGTTATTGCGGCCACTTTAGCATGTGTATTGAGTACAACTGATTTTATTTCCTTAGAATGAACCATGAGTAGTACAAAAACTCCAATTTGAACAATGAAACATCTAAATTTTTTTGTACAAATCAAAGATGATTTTTTTGGGAATACCTCTGGTATACAATACTTTTGTCCACCAAGCTTGATTTTGACACTGCATGGTCTGGACTCATATACACCATGACATTGATACATGTATGGTTTCCCTAGCAAGACATCACATACATCCAAAGGTGCTACATCACAAATTATTTCATCCTTGAATGGTTTGATTGAATATGATAGATGACACTATTTATTTACTTGAATATCTTGCCCTTGGCTTACCCACCCCATGGAGTATTGTTGGAGATGTTTTGTTGTTTTCAGATATAGTATTTTGACTATCTCAATAGAAATTGAATTCCTCTAGCTATCACTATCGACAATAAAATGTAGAGCCTTTCCACCAACCCACATTTGTGAATGGAATAATCGTTCTTCATCCTCATGAGGCAAATATTTTAGTAGTTGCAACCATGGCATATGGGTCTGCCTCTATAATATGTTCATTATCATTTTGTTCAAAAGAGTCTATTGGTAATAATTCAGGTTCAACATCCTCTCCACATGTCTTTTTCATCAAATTCTTGATGGTTCAACAATCCTTGCCGTTATGAATTAATGCACTCTTATGTATTTCACACCATTAATTATTGGAGCTTCACCACCAAATCAAGGTTGACCTACATTTTTTTTTAGGGAACCTCTTGTAGATATCTAAGATCATTCCTAAAGCATGGAAATGTTATATAAACACCTCTTGGAGAAGATTATCACAAAAAAAATGGAATTAGAAATTTTCAAAACTTGAACTCTCTAAATAACTTGTGCTCAATTTCCATATCTTCTATAACATATTAAAATTATGCATGTGGTAAGAAAGTGAGTCATATTATAATAATTTTGTTATATTGAATTTATGTGGAGTTTTTTTACTATTCTATGTTAATTCCCCTATTTTACCTCAATCTACATGGTTGGACATTCCTTTTTTTGAACTCCCTATCTATGACTATGTCAAGTGGTATCATAGAGAGTTTTATAGTACTTTGGGAGGAAAAAATTCTAGTAAATCTAGGTTTGAATAGATTGTTTACCTAAGTTGGCTTGCGATAATTTGTCAATAGAACACCAAAGTGAGAGATAGTTGTAATCTTGTATATAGATTTCCAAATTGAGGCAATTGTACTAGATCCAAAGAATGATGCCACCAAGAAGAGTGCCTACTATAAACATTTTTTTGGAAGAATGAAATAAATGTTAGACATGATGAATGCATTAAAATTCAATTGAATGATATAGAATAAGATAATAGAAGGTGTTTAAACCATAGGCATGATGATGAAAGTGATGATGATGAATTAAGAGATTAAAATAAAAATCAAAATGAAGGAACTCTAGAAGAAGAATTAGATTATATAAAAAAATTGAAATATATTTCCAGTATAGTAAGAAACCTAGAATCGATATTTCTAGCTATGCAGATGATTTGAGTCCTAAAGAATTGATTGATTGGATAAATGATATGGAAGAACAAATTGAGTTTGAAGAAATTTAAGACCTATAAATGGTGAGATTTATAAAAACTATGTTGAAAAGACATGTTGATATTTGATGGAAGTTTAATTAGATAGGAATAAGAGAGAAAGGGAAAAGTTCACAAAATGGGGGTAGGAGGGTGACAAGATTGAAAACTAAATTGTTAATTGTTAATTATGAGCTAGAATTGGTAAAGAGGTTACAAAACCTAAGGTAAAATAAAAATTTGATGGAGTACACTGAAGAATTTCATAGAATGATCATTAGAACTAGTCATAGTGAAGCTAGCAAGGAGAGTTTGTTGTAGCACATAAATGGACTAAGAATAATAATTCAAAAATAATAACTTGTCTGATAAGGATGGAAAAAATTGAAGAAGCATATTAGATTGCATTGAAAGTTGTTTTTAACAAGATATTTGAACACAAGAAAAATGGTAGAGGTAGATTATATAGAGGTAGATCATAATACAGTGAAGGAAAGTCATATGTAGAACATAATAAGGAGATCCCCTACTAAAATAAAGAAAGAAGAAATAATTTCTATCATTGAGGGAGGAATGACAAAATTTTATATTGCAATAACAAAGGGATAAAAGTACCTACCACAATGAAATATATCAAATAGTTGAAAAGGGATTTGATAAGAGATCATTCAATCAAACCTATTTCAACTATGGAGGAGAAGGACATAGGGCATTTGAATTTTATCAAGCGAGTTCTAACAAAAGGATAAAGAATAGTGCAAGGGAAGCATGCACAAAGAAATAAGATATTGGATCGCCAAGTTCAATGGAAAACTAAAGAATAGTGAATCATTGGTAATGATAAGAGTGTTATAGAGAAACATTTGAGGAACTAGTGCAATAAAAAAGTTTATTGAAAACAATACAAAAATTAGGAGGTAAGTATTGCAAAGATAATTGAAATTGGTAGTACATATAGTTGAATTCCAAAGTAAATGGTGAAAAAGTTGTAGTTAAAAAAAGTAATATTTCCAAACCCATATAAGATCTCATAGATTCAAGATGAACATAAGATAATCATAAGTGAATAGTGTTTAGTGAAGTTCCACATGTGATCATACAATGATGAAGTGTTTTATAATACTATTCCAATGGATGTATGTCATATATTATTGGGAAGTCCATGGAACTATGATATGAAGGTGATTCATGATGGAAGAAAGAATACCTACACTATGATCTCAAATAGAAAAAAAGTGTATCCTTAGTCCTTTAGAAGAATAGAGCAAAAGTGAAGTATGGGGTAACACTATAATTTATATTGTGGATGGAAGGAAATTTTTGGATGGATTGAGACATGAGAATATGTGTTTTGTATTGATTCCCTTCCCATGTATATTGTCAAAGATCTAGAAGGAGATTTCACTAAGAGATTATCACTTTAGGAAATATATATAATTAGAAAGTTTTAAAATTAGTTCATCTAGTTCATAAAATTTAACTAAATTAGAATTGAAGTTTTCTCTTTTTCCCCATACAAATTACTTAAATACCCAATATATAAGATCACATTGTTAGAGCTTACCAAAAAAAAACTATGAGACACATAATAATCTAAAGGAAAAATATAACTTTGGAACAAATTTTCCTATTATTATTGGAAATTATGCATTTCCCATCTTTCCATCAATAAAAAGATAAGATGCTAAGATTCAAACATTAAAAAAAATATTTCATATTACAAGATAATATTTTAACCCAAATGGAATGACAAAGAAAGTCACTAATACATGCATCCAACACATACCATAGTTGGAAGAATTTTCAAGGATTGAGAGAATGACTATGAGATCAAAAAATAATATTACGTGGTGTCAAGGTGTACAATATCAATTATTTTCCAAACCAAGTATTTGATGATGGAAAAGTAGATATTTTTCAAACCAAGTATTTGATGATGGAAAAGTGTTTCAATAAAGGTATGATGATGAGAATATTTTGTATGTTTCCATCCCCTTATTGTATTGGTTAGAAGAGGAGATAACTTGTATAAAATATATTTCATTAAGGTCCTTGAGGTAAGTAAGTTTTGGTTAAATGATAAGACTATATAGTTTTAAGATCAAGGAATCTATCTTATTTATACCAATGATAAACTAATAAATATAAGAAAGAAGAAAAATAAGAGAAAAGACCTACCTCAAGTTAAAAATGAGATACTAGAAGAGGAAGCACAACAAGAGGACACTTCCAACAAGATAAATAAAAGCGAAAATAAAATAAGACCTTAATAAGAGTAAGTAAGAAGACTACTTCTGGAGCATTTGGGAGATTGGAAGGTTGATGAATGGAATTATTTATCCCAAGATCAAGCCCAAACTTTGGATAGGATGATTTTGGAGGATATGGGTGTAGAAGTTGGTGATTAGAAGGTTTGGTTCTTCTATGGTGGTATGGAGGTGGTGATATTGGCAGGGATTTGATTACCTTACCTAGATTGGTGTTGTTTCAATTATTGATTGTATTTCTTTGATATTGATCTAATTAATTATTACCCATTTATTTAAAAAAAGAAGTAAGAAGACTACTCCATCTCCTCCAATCATAATATTTAAAGTGTTCAAGTTAGGTAACAATTCAAATCAAAAAATAATATTGGGAAGTGATTAATAATAAGAAGGTTTTTTAAACACTTAGATGCTAGGATATTGATCTTGGCACTACTTATGAAAGAGGACAATATATAATTGTCAAAATTTTAATACAATGCTAGAATTTATGGTCAAAACCAAGCAAGATGTCAAAAAAATTATAAATAGAGTTGTAAATAATCACTGGATGGAAATCATTTCACTAAATATCATAATTTTTTGGGATAAAAACTAAGAATGTTTTTTAAAATTCTTTAAGAATCATACCCAAAAAATAATAATCATTGAGTAGCCTCCCTAAATTCCTTATGAATGATATCCTAGAAAAACTAAAAGAAAATAGGTTTGAATCCATTTGGCCTAAGTTCTTTGCTAGCATTAAAGGAGAAGACTACTCCTTTAACCTCCTCTTACATGAACATCTCAATGAAATCCTCCTTATCTATAGGGGAGAGAAAAAGAGGAATAGATTCTAATAAATAAAAAATAATTTTCAAATTGGGAGTGTTATGGATAGATAAAATAATTTGATGAACAAGGAGGCCTCATTGTTAATTTCTATAATGTTAATGATAATGTTACCATAATCCTTAGTAATCTCCTTAATCTATTTGTCCTTATATGTTTAAGGTGGTAAAATGGGAAAAATTAGTTGTAATGTCATAAAATTGTACTTATACAATTTCACATTACATCAACCTTCACTTTAGCTTAATAAGACAATAATGTGAATCCTCACCTTCCTAGCCTTCATTTTCATCCTTGCCTTGTTGTTTTCTATCAGTGGAGGATCTTTTTTCAAGGACGCTTTCACATTGCGCAGACGTCCATGTGTTGCATGAACATCCTAACAAGATTCTTGATGATATGGTTGTTGGGATGTTACACTTTCACATGCCCACAAAGTGTAATGCATCTATAGTCATAGGCGCACCTGAAAACGACCCTTTTGCATGTAATTTGAACTTATTCTTCCCTCTCATCCTCATTCTCTTATCTTGGAAATTCATTCTATCAATCTTTCACTCTAGCACTTCATTCTCATGTCTTAGCATTTTTCATTTTTGCAGTTCCTCTATTCTCTTCTTGATTCCTTGTTGGTTTGAGCTCTTCCTTTATTCTCTTTCTCGAGGGTTTTTTGGCGAAAGAGGATTCCTATGCTCAAGCAACTCCTATTGTCACTAGTCTAAAGTGTTTGTTAACAACTTATCAGAGAGGTTTGGAACTCCTTCATGGCATAGTAAATATTGTAGAAATTCATGTCCCATCTTACACCTTTATCTTGGATAATACCCAAGATGGCCAATTGGAGATCATTGGTCAATAGCTAAATATCCTAATTCCCAAAGTGTTTGTTTTCATGGCTGACATAGGTGCCTCTATCAATATTGCTACCACCTCCACACATAAGAAAATTCATATGTTTAAAGTAAATAGGGTTCCTCTAGGTTTTAATGTTTCTACATTTGGAGCTCAAAATGTTTGTACTTCTGATGTTGGTGTTGGTACCTCTATTGGTACTAGTGTTGGTGGCTCTACCAGTGTTGGTGCTTGTGGTTCCTTTAGTCATAATTGATTTTTTGACCCCATACTTAATGCTCTCCTACAAAACATGGGATGGATGCAGTCTCAACTGGCGAACCTGGCTAGCTCATCTTCTAAGTCGATGTACCAACTTGTTTATCATTGTAGTCCTTTATCAATTGCTATTTTGAACACTCCCATCTTTCAAGGGATGGAAATTATAAAGTTTGAGAAGTATAGTGGCTGTGGGGACTTGCAGACTCACATCTCATCCTTTAATGCCATGTGTACAAATTTCTCACCATGATGAACTTCTAACAAAATTATTCTCGTGTTCGCTTAAGGACACTACTTTGGAGTGGTATTGCTCCTTGCCTAATAATTTTGTTTTCTCCTTTGATTAGCTTGTAAATTAGTTTCATGCTAACATTGGGCCGAAGGTCACATTTTCTAATCTCATCTAGTGTAAGCAAGGGCCTCACGAGAAGGTGACTGATTTTATAGTTCGATATCATGCCTTTTTCTCTTAGATTTCCTATGCCTTACCTGATTTTGATGTGCAAAGGGTGTTCATCAAAAGCTTGCAGCAGATATTGCGAGATAAGTTTCTTTTGATGAAGTATCTATCATTTGCACATCTATGTGTCACTCTATGTGAGTACCAACAAAGGATTACACAGTATGAGGATTCATCCTTGTACTCCTGTCAGGATGTACAAACAGTTGTGTCAGTCTCTAGCAAGTCTAGAGAGAACAAAGTTGTGGTGAACATGGTATTTGTTCCCACTAATAATTTTTTTTAGGTTGAAATAGAATATTCGGTAAATTGTCTAAATCTTATAGTAATATCCTACAAAAACTTTTAAAACATGGAATAATAACTCTCCCAGAGATTAGACCGTTGTCTGAGCCATACCCTCAATGGTATGATGCACAATTCTTTTGTCAATATCATCGGGTCTCGAGTCATGACACTGAGAGATGTGTTCATCTTCGTCACATGATACAAGAACACATTGATAACATGATAATCTAAATCAATGGTAAGAAGTAGAACTCAAACAAATCTAAAGCGAAGCCCAATAGGCAACTATAGATCTACATAGATTTATTTTCCTCTCATTCCACTAATCTTGTCACTCCATCTTCTTCTTCTGATTTGACTCCATCCAAGTATGTGAATTTAGTCACATTTACTCATATTCATCCTTTAGATCATGTGAATGCTCTACTCCTAATATTACATTCACCTCACATGATTTTCCTTTGAACAAAGAGCTCTCGTTGTTATACATTCTCACTTGTGTTAACGATAACATTGTAACAAGCATTATGGTTGACCCTTCAAGTTGAGTGAATGTTATCATGGAAGATACTCTCTTTATAAAAAAATTACATAATGAGAAGTACGAGGAATCGTATATTATGGTTTGCACACATGATGGGTTGTTTGTTGCACCTATTGGCTCTATTTTTTGTTGATCCTAGTAGGAATTAAAGTCTTGGAAGTCCTATTTGTAGTGATTCCCAAGTCTAACTTGTACGAAGTGAGGCTAGGCATTCCATGGCTAGCCTCCATGAATGTAGTCACCCCGATAGTCCACAAATGTTTAAAATTTCCCCACAAGGGTACCATGCATATTGTCCAAGATACTAGATATAAATCAAATGTGGTATCATGTGGGAGCTTCTCCTTCAATCACTTTTGGCTTGCCCTAGTTGGACCCCTGCCTCCTAGAGGGGATCTTTTATATAGAGTTGAATTCAAGTATAATACTCGAAGAGTGGTTTTCCTCTATCTAGTCTAGTTATCTCTTTGAAGGCCTCCTTGCATGCATAGTATCACATTGCATCCTCCACCCCTGCAAAGGGGAAGGAAAAAAATGCTCTTTTCCATGGGCCTTCTCCCTCTTCTTCTATTTTTTCTTCTTTTTCACCATTTTCTTCTTCTTCCCAACCTTTGGTGGTGTCTTCTATTCCTCCTACTATGCCTAGCACAAGAAGAGGAAAAGTTCCCACATTGTGGAAATCAAAGCCTCAAGTTTTTTAGCTTCCAATTCTACCCACGATGCCCTGACCCACCCTTTATGGAAAGGGGAAGTGTTCCCATGGGTTTTTTCTTATGTCTCGACCTCGGCCTATTCCTCCGCCTACCCCCAAGGTAAGGAAAGGAAAGGGGCCCGTTGTTGAGATGCATGCCTCTCTCTTTGTCTTTGTTCCTCCTCCTAATCCTCCTCAAGAGTCCGCCCTTCCATTGGTGATGGTTGTAGAGGTTGGTCCTCTAGTAGGACAGGAGGCCTTGGCCTCTTCTCAGGTTGCATCCTCTAGTGCCCATAGTCATGTCATAACCTTCTTGTGTGCAAGCATAAGTGCTAGTAAAAGGATTTGGCTAAAGAGCATGTTGCCTCACAAAATACCAAAGAGGATCCTTCTATTTTTGTTGCTTTTGTTCCTTTTGTTTTTGTTTCTCCTATTTCTACTTCTTTTTCTACCTCAATTCCCATTGCATTTTTTCTTCTTCTAGCTTCGTCGATAGATCCTGCTAAACCTCACCCCAAGATGGTGCAAGTGTTCACCGCTCCCTCTACGGAGCCAACCCTTCTTACATATCTTTCTAATATTCCTCCATTTTTGTAGCCCTTCGATATGCCTTTCAAAAAGTTGGTGTTCCTTGTGGCTTCGTCTCCTTCTCCTGCTTCCACTTAAAGTGTGAGGGTTTTACATCCTTCACTGAAGCACAAGTTGGAGAATGACCTCACTTTGAACAATGGTCAAAAAGAGTTTTCTTCATCTCTTTAGTCTTTTTTTGTTCTGGCTTGTAGTGTCCTTGTGATAGAGGCAATACCCACATCCCCGAAGTTTGTCACTGCCCCTCTTCCCGAGGATGACACTAACTCTCAGGTGTCTTGTCCTTGTTGGAAATATGTGCCTCAAACTATACAGGCTGAAACCTCCATTAGAGCTAAGTCGGTGTGACATCTTTGTCTGGCCGACTAGCAGCTTGATTCATTCTGTTTTGAACAAGTCGTTGTGACCTTGCAAATGTCTTGCCGAAAGGTTGCACTGTGGAGTCTATCGTTGTGACATAGTGTATTCATTATGACCTCATAGCGCTCGTGAGACCTCTGGCTGACAGGCCATTCAATCGTATTTCGGGGAGACTCTTGGCGACCATGATCTCTAGTGTAACACTGCGGCTCGATGAAGCATCTTAGTGAAAGCTAATGTCTCACCGACAGGAATACTGCTGGTGTCTTCGCCGTAATGTATGGCTCGGTGAGAAGTCCCAGCAAACGAAGAAAGTCACGCCAACGGGGAAACATCCATACGTGATCGGAGAAACCTCTTAGCGATGGTGTATGTCTTGCCGATAGTCGATGGCTATCGGGGTAACTCTTGGTCCTGGAAAGACGTCTTAGCGAATGTTGAAGGTCTCACCAACAGGAACATCTTGTGGGATCTTCGGTATAACTCTCGGCAACAGATGAAGCTTTTGGGGTAAGTCATAGAGCTCGGTGAGAAGTCTTAGCGAGAGCTACATGTCTTGCCGACTTTGTTTTATGTTGGATTCTTCGGGGTAACATATGGAGATCGGTATGTTCTCCCTTGGCGATGGGTGACACTTCGGGGTAACCTTTATGTCTCAGAGAAACCTCTTGGCGATATCGGTATGTTTTGACTATCTTTTGGAGCTCGATATGACTTGTGTCTTCGGTATACCTTTGGTGACTCGCTATGATCTCCTGGCAAATGCGATAGGTCTGGGCGACTGCTTGGTGACTCGGTGTAACTCATGAGGCTCGATAGAACATCTTAGCGATAACAGAGTCTCTTGGCGACATCGATATGAAGTCTATGTGGCATCGGCGAGACACTTTTAGTGTCTCATTGAGATGCCAGTACATTGCAAATTATGTTGACCGAGTAAGACTATCTGATGTGGCATCTCGTGGATGAATAGGAGGAGCCGAATGGGATTGGAAGATAGTCATTGTGACGGTTTTGTGAGGAAGTTCTACAGACAGAGTTCAACATGGATATACTCTGTGATTGCAGTTTGTAATTGGTTGGTTGAATCGAAAGGTTGTTGGGTGATTGTATCAGTGGATGAATTCTGTGGACTGTAATATGAAGATTCCTGTACAAGAATGTTAATGGTGAATGCTGCTATATAATGACACCAGAAAGATAAGTCTGGAATTTGTATGTAATTTCATTACTGTAATACAAAGTGATTTCTCTTGGTGTGGTGGGTTTTTCTCCCATAAGGGTTTTCCCACGTATATCTGGTGTTCATGTGTGTTTGTCAAATACTCAGTTTATGTTGTCTGTTTCATAGTGCATCTTAATTGGACTGTAATTGTAAATTTTAAAGTGAATCTACATTCTTTCCTGAGGTATTGACATTAGGAGAATTGTTTTCCGCATCTAATTTTCCTTACAGTCCTCATCCCGTTCATTTGCCACATGCCACTCCTAAGAAGTGCATGTTTAACTTCTTGGAGGACATTTCAAATTTGTCCTTGATATTTTCTAGATGGATGACTCTAGTCTCACAGGATTTTAGTGATGAAGACCTCGAGGGGCCTTTTTCCTTATATCTTATAATAGGTGAGTCAGATAGTGTCACCATAGCTATCCCTCCCCTACAAGCTCATCTTCCCTCTTTTCCCTCCCCATATGATGATCTAGATTATGAGTAGGATGACCTATTGGCGGATTCATATTAGAGAAACACCTTCTTCTTCATCTTTAGATTATATTTGTGTGTTTGTTTGTTCCCTAGTGCTTGTCTATATATGTTTGTGCTCTTTCCTAGAGGACCCTTGCTACCCTTGTAGGAGCTTGGATATAGGAGAGAAAATTTATCGCACCCTTCTTCTATTTGTATCATCATTCTTCTATGTGTTGTAAATTTTGGCTTCCATGTTGGGAATGATGCAAAAAATTGGGGCATTTACGCCTCTTCCATGTTGACCCAATTTTTATTTTTATTTTTTCTTCATGTGTTCTTCCCATTTTGATACATTTGGCAGGTGATGATAGTTCATACATATAAGTGTACTTATCTATCTATATCTATGAGCAATTCTGATCCCGAGTAATCAGACCCCCTTGTGCTCTTGATTTCTTTGTCTCTTCTTTTCTCCTTTTTGATGTTGTGGATTCTATGTTGTCCCTCACGTGAAAACATCCCACAAATACATATTGCTATGTATCTCGTGCCATAATATCTCTTGTCTTTCTCTTCTCTTTAGAATGACATGTTCCCCTCTATGCTACACACATCATTCTAAGGGGGGGCTATCATATATGTGTTGAACACTTTTGGAGACTGAGAGGGGAGGGTGAATTAGTCTACACAAAACTTAACCCCATGCAAAACTTGAAACTTTTAGCACAACTCAAACTCCCTTAGCAGATAAAGATGGAACTTTAAGCAAAGCAATAAAAGAGAAGAATATAACAATTTGAATCTTTAACACCTTCAACAAACTTTCCCAATGAAAGATGTAGCAATAATCATATCAACAGAAAAGAGAAAGAGACAAAGAACACACACATGCACAAAAAGACACCAAACTTACATGGAAAACCCAATGAGGGAAAAACCACAGTGAGAGTTAACTCACAATATAAGGCTCACTGCCAAAAAAATGCAAGAAGGATCACTATCTTAGAGCAAGATACAGAGGACTTTATGAGATTCACTATCCCAGAGTAGGATACAAAATATTTATAAGAGAATTGCAAAAATTGCCAACACAACTCTCTATTGACTAGGGCATTCAAGCATAATTTATCTTTTCTTTCATAATATTTAGCACTATCTCTATTGGATATTCAATATAGCTCACTCACACACTTTTTTGAACTTGTACACTACTTCATCCATATTTCATCTAAAATGATCTTGCATTTATATCCACTGAAACACTTTAATTCTTCAATTAGGTCGGCCAGAGAATAAACAATGAATTCAACTGGTCATTCATCAAAGCATGATGTGGTCCTATCTCGAGGATAGAGAGGACCAAAAAAATCTTAACACTTATTTCAATATGATCGAAAATGATTCACATGTAGACACATATCAACCTAAGTCGACATCAAGGAAACATGTGGATGAGACATTGAAGCACATAACCAATCGGCCCATAAACACTCTTTTAATTGAATTTACTTGATGTGATCCTAAATAGGATAAGTCAGAACCCAATTCTATCATGACACATCTTCCATTGTCGACATATTTGTTGGAAAATCGTTAGCACTGGACCCTCAAGATTGTGACATGGCTTAATCACCTCTAGTGGATCCATTAACTCTAGCAGTTGTATCAAGCATTAATAGGTCAATTTTTTGGTGCAAAAATAACTATGGAGCCAAAAATTGGTATCAAATCCAAAGGTGTTGGGTTTGAATCCCATGGGGTAATGTTGAGGGGGAGATTGTTGGAAATTTGTCAGTTCTCCCCTTAAGATTCATGGCATGGATTAACCGCCTCATGTGGATTTGTTAACTCTGGTGATTGTATTGGGCATTAATAGGTTTATATTTTAGTGTAACACCAATCATGGGGCCAACAGTATCCCCCCAAGCACATGATCCAAGCAAAGGAACAAGCCTTGTCGGCAAGATACCCGCAAATAACCCAAAAATCCAACTCAAGACACAATGTGTCACCAAAGCGGCCAATTAGCAACATGTGGAGCACATAGGGATGTTCCTTGAACATCCAACACCACTTTCATACACTTCTTTCATATTCTTATGCCATCAACAACCATCACAAACCAAATAGGTACATAAAACTCTGTTTAGGAAACACATAATACATAATTGGATGATGTAACATTTGTATAATAGCTTGTAGGCCACTTCAGCATATGAGATTGGAACTGAGAAATTGCATAGATGTTGTGAGCACATTCACCAATCCGCAAGAGCAGAGACATCAATTCAAAGAAATGTGAAGCATTTCCCAGACTAATCCAGACAACTAACAACACTACCGACCTTCTGCAATTCATAAGAACCTCCTCAACAACACAAGTGACTTGAAAAGATAGGAGTACAACATACACAAAGCACTGACATTGAATATCGAACCAAAAGACCAGAACTACAACAATGAAGGAATGCAGAGCATTCTCTCAGGAAGACTTCAATGTAACATCCTGAACCAAAAACATTTGAGCAGCTTGCAGAGACCAGAACTTCCTTTTAGCAACACATATTATCAGGAACATCAGGAGAGATCATGAGACAAACTGTAGACCTTCAACAACATCTCTCCAACATTATTCATGCTTCTAATCCTTAGCTTAATGATTCTAATCCTCATCTTAATATATTATCATGAAAACAACTATGTTGACAGTAATAATGCATTATATGAACATTGGCAATAATACTTCTTTGATATGGCATGAGATCCAACCATGAACTTCTTCAATTATTCTTTAATAAGGCATGAATTTTTTAACTCTTTTCTTCTTTGATAAGGCATGACTTCTTCATCTCTCTTCTTTAATAAGGAAATTCATCCAACCATGAACTTCTTTAATTCTTCTTTGATAAGGCATGACATCAATTAGAAATAACAATCAATGTTGACAACAACTACCACCAATCTCCTTAGTTTTGACATCAATGACAACAAAACAACCATCAATATTGAAATTAATGACAACAATTTCCAACAATATGCTTAATTTTTAAAAAAATTCAAAAGGATTTATTGATGTCTTATGTCTCGTCGTCTAGCTTGGGGGAAACCTAACTAGACTTGTCTTTCCTTTTCTGTGACTATCATGCAACACAGTTTGCAACAACCACTAGCCTATATGCTTGTCCTATGGTCTCTAGCCATGCTAGCCATACCTATTAGTGTTGTCTTTTATCTGATCAGATTATGTCATGTCTTGTTTATAAGAATTTTATTATGTCTTTTTTTTCTTTTTCACCTAACATGTTTGTGGTGAGATCATAGTCAACTTTGTAGGATCGAAGACCCATGTCCTCTTTGATATTGGTGGAGCTCCTCTACATCGCATACATCATATTGAAGGTCTTCTTCCTCTTCATCTTGGTTATATTCTCTTCAATCTCTTTCTACAAAATAGCTCACACATGTTTGGATACAAACACTTACTAAAGTGGGGGGAAAATGTAATGTCATAAAATTGCACCCTTATGCAATTTCACATTACATCAGCCTTCACTTTAGCTTAATAAGATGATAATGTGAATTCCCACCTTCTTAGCCTTCATTTTTGTCCTTGCCTTGTCATTTTCTATCAATGGAGGAATTTTTCTTAGGGATATTTTTGCACTGTGCAAATGTCTACACATCACGTGAGCATCTTGAAAAGATTCCTAGTCTTGTGGTTGTTGGGACATTACACTTCCACCTGCCTATGAAGTGTAATGCCTCTATAGTCGCAAGTGTGCTAAAAAATGGCCCTTTTACATGCAATTTGAACTTATTCTTCCCTCTCATTCTCATTCTCTTTTCTTGGAAATTCATTATATCAATATTTCACTCTAGCACTTCTTTCTCACTTCTTAGTATTTTTCATTCTTGCAACCTGTATTCTCTTCTTGCTTTCTTGTTGGTTCGAGCTCTTCTACATCACTTTCTTGCATGATTGTGTAACTCTCTCTCAAGGTATTACTCTTCCTCTTGGCTTCACCAAGTTCATTGGAGGGAGGACAACATTTCCTTTACTACATTTATCGTTCTTATTGAATAACATATTGTTATCTTACATGTTCTATGTCTTTTTCTTGTCATTTCATTATCTATCTTTCTATCTTGTTATATTTGGTTGTCTGTGGAAGTGGAAACACCAAAATGAGGGTTTGACCAAGGCAAGCCTTGAAAACAACCCCAACACTTTTATTGTTTCTATGTGTGTAGGCTATCCATGAGGATCTTTGCAGGAGGCTTCATAGTTGGATCACCTGTGAATCCATCCCTTTTCTTCCACTACTTGTCATTTCATCAAATAGTTCATTTACTTGTTATTTTAGTATTATTCTTTTTGTGATTTTCTACATTTTCAACATTATGTCTAGTTTAGTAAAACTATCAAACTTTAGTTTCAGAGTATTTTGTAGGCCCTAAGTTTTTTGGCGTTTGACTCTATCTTTGGTCCATACAAGACACTCGTGAGCCATAGAGATGCCAACACATCATGTTGTCATCCTTGGTTCATGCTTTCATAATTTGGATGAGAACCTATTTGTCTATCTCTCGAGACCTCTGAGGTTTTTTCACTCAGCTTTTGAAGTTCTCACTTCTAAAGTTCTCTTTTCATAAAAAAATCATAAAATCCAAAAATATTTCATAAACTCTCCCTTAATATTCTCCTGTCACTTGAGATTTTGTCCTTGCGGTAATAGAGAGCTATCCACTCCTTGCTGACTCATCCCTATCCTAGTGACTCGGGAGTAGGAGATCATCTCCATTATAGTAGTATTCCTGCCACCCCTAATAACTATAAGGTCCTATATTTTTCCTCTGAAAGATCTATTTTTTAATAGCCAAGGAATGAAATGAAATTAGAAGGGACTTTTCTCTATTATAGAGGTCTTGGTTCATTCCCTTGAGATTAAATTTTTTATATCTCCTTGAGCAACCTTATATTTTATTATATTCTAGAGAAAATATAATTGGATCTTTCCTTGTTCTATTTTTAAATATTGGCCTTAAAATTATTTAATATTTGGAAACTATAAGCATAGCTCACCTTTTGACTTTTATTTTCCACCATTTATTAAACATGTTCTATAAATTCAAGTGTAGAAGCCACATACCCTAAAATTCCAAAGTAAATCATATACATCCTTTGATCTAGCTATAGGTTTATAAGTAGTGGGTTATGATCATATCCAATCTTGGGAAGAGAGGATAGGAAACAAAGCAATAAGAGAAACCAATAAGACCAAAACTATACCAAGTTTCACCTAAATTGGTTTATCGCCTTAACCTCTTATTTTATAAGGTAAGTTTGGACACCCTTAATTCAATATAAATTATGTTTAAATCCATCATAAACTTAGCTAGATCATCCATACCAATAGATAATTTAGGGATAACACCTTTCTTTTGATTAAGAAAGAGTAGAGTGTTAAGTCACTAGTGACCATCCACCTTCCTTATTTACAATAAAAAGTAAATTCTATGAAATCATTCTATAATTTAATAATTCTACTTCTTTTAGAGTTTTGATCATAAATGCTAGATAAAACCCAAGTTGACTGGTTAGTGTTATTGGAAAATGGGATAGTCAAGTGATTTTTATTCTTCAACAAAAATCCCCATTAATGATTTATGGATCCCAAAGTTTCACCAAGCCACCCAAGGCACCGTAAAAGATAATGACAAAAAACCTAACATTTTTTCCAAATCTACCTTTTAATATTATAAATTGCTATTTCAAACATCTTAATTTCATAGATAACTAGAATAGAGTGTCTATGATTCAAATAAAATTTATTAAAAATCATCCTATTTTTAGGGTCATTAGTCTCTTCAATTTTTTAAGATGTAATCTTCCCTTTTAACCTTTTTAGACCTGTCTATTTAGCTTTCTGATCATTTGACTTCCATTAGTGGTCTACATTTTCATCTCTTTCAATCAAATTACCCTCAAACTAGGATTCTTCTAATTTTTTATACCCAAACATCAAAATTCTTCCTAAGAATTTTTGGTTCCTTTAAATTTAATAATTCATTCAAAATCCTATATGATAAGAAGGAGAAGAGCACCCCACCTTCCTAATCTATTTAACTAAGAACAAAATCCATCTCCTCCATCCTAGATATATCATCGCCACCATTCAACACCTTCATGTTTTATCTTAAGGCATTTAAAGGACTAGTAGTAGCCCAAAAAAACAAGCATATTGGGCCCTATTAATAAGAGATAAATTCCTATAAAAAGAGGTAATTTTCATTATTAAAAAAGAGATTAAAGGGTCAACTTGTTATTCCTTAAGAACAATAAGAATTAGGAACTCATAAGTAATAAAAGGTGGGCTCTCAACAAATTATAGAACTAGAGCCAACATATCCTCAACTTTGACTTGGGTCCTAACATTGAGTTCATTCCCAACAACATTGACACCATTCATGTATTTTAAGGGGTGGTCCCTCTATAAATTACACCTCGTTAATTTTTTCTTCTATTGTACTATAACTAGATGCCTCACAATCCTTATATCTCTTTTGGTCATAATATAATTTTTTAGTGATGACCATGTTTCTTACTTACTTGAAAGAAAGGAGATGATTTTTTGTACTTAATTAGTTAAGTTTAATTTTGATATTTAAAAGAAAAGAAATAAAGAGGGTGGTTCTTTCTTTATCTTCATGGTCAACTAGAATCTAGTGACAAATGTATTTCATTGATCCAGTCACTCCATCAATGGTAATAGATGGAAAAAATAATTACCTATTCCCTCAAATATTTCTTCATCTAAATATTCAGGTGGAAGGCTAGGGAGCCTAACTCAAGTAAAATCCATGTTAATGTTATATTTAATAACATCAAATCATAATTTCTATTTACTAAGGGCTAAGTCAAATTTAACAAGAAACTAAGGTCCCTAAAAAAATGGATGAAACCCTCCTAGAAAGAAAAGAAGAAGAGAAAAATCCCTTTTCTATAATGGATATTTACAAGTGGGCCCATAGTTTTCATCTATGGATGACCTAGTTTCTTACCAAATCAATATTTGGGTAGGAACTAAAAACTTATTAATTACAGATTTTGTAATCTAAAATTATCTACCCAATTGCCTCTTGTACATGAAGTAAGCATCCATCCTCTAGCTTGGTCATATCAATAGGAAAAGATGAAAGGGTAGAAGAGAGTTCTTTTAATTATTGCAACCTAGGAATTTTGACCCATTGAGTAGGGAAAGACTAAAATATGAGATACACAAGGCACACAGGGAGGGAGCATCCATTGGCGGCATCATCTCTAAGAGAAACACTCCCATTTTTCCTAATAGATCCATTACCTTAAGAGAGTTAAAAGCCACATGGTTCCTTAACCTTGTCATAGTCCTCTTTCACCACATTTAAAGCATCCACCCCATCCTTCCCATCCTAAATAATACCTCTAATCCTATCATTCACTCACTCAATTTTGAATTAAGATTCCAAAAATGAAAATAAATTCACTCATGTGTCCAGCTAGGTTTTCCTAAATCTAATAATGTAATTTAATATGATTCTCAAAGTGAGAACCAAAAAATAGATTAAAGAATCTTCAAAGGATGTCAATACATATTAGAATTTTAATTCATTGTGAAATTTCAAATGTAGTAAGGTATAATATATTTTAGTGTTTCAAAAGAGTGAAATATAGCCAAATTTACCACTTTTCATGGATTAAAGATATCAGAATATCCTAGCTACCAATCAAAAAGAAAGATGAATTGAAAGAGCTAGAAAAAAATTTCATCAATATGAATAAATATTTTGGGTGTCATGAAAGGATTTTTTGTTCAATATCTCTTATAATCTAAATTAATTAATATCATTAACTTAACATCCATAATAACTGTGCATATGGTGTTGGGCGAGAGTGGGAGCAGAGGTTTGTTTTTGAAATCTAAGGAAGACGAAAGTGAGGATGGAGATGGGGACGACGTGGATGAGGAGGGAGATGGTGTCGAGGGGATCGTTTGGCATCGCTGGCTTTTTTCCTGTGTTGTTGCTTGGCCTCACTGTCTTTGGTTCGCTCTATTTTCTTGCTCAAGGCGTGGCTTCCTTTGTGGGTCCTCTCCCATGTGTGTTATGTGTTGGATTTTCCTATGGCCTCCATTGTTGTGTTGGCTCTATGCTGGGTCGGGATTGTTCTTTGGGTTGTGGCTCTCTATGTCTATGTGTGTGGTGCTAGTTGTGGTGCCAAGAGTTCTTATTGAGGGGTTGTTTGAGGAATTTGTGGCCTTATCTCAGACCCTGACTGGAATGTAGGGTTGCAAGTGGATTTTTCTTGCTATTCCTTCTCTCCTCTTTCTCTCTTTGTAGGTTTTCCTAGCTCTCTTTGGCCTTTTTGGGGATATTTTACCTTTGTGTGGGAGCTTTCGTTGCTTGGGGTTGAGGTTGTTGGTCTGTCGCTAGTGGAGTTATTTGTGGATAGTTTTTGGCATGTCTCAGACCCTGACTAGCATGTAGGGTTGGAGGTTGTTCTTCATTGTCTTGTCGATTCTCTACTCTCTTTGCTTGGTGGCTTTCCTTGCCTTGTCCTTCTTTCGGGTCTCATTTTCTTTTCTTTGGTGCTGGTACTGGTGCTGGTTATGGTGCTAGGAGTTCTTGCTGAGGGGTTGTTTGAGGAGAATGGTGGCCTTATCTCAAACCCTAACTAGCATGTAGGGTTGGAAGTGGATTTCTCTTTATGTGTAGGTTCTCTCCTCTTTCTCTATATACAAGTTTTCTTGGCTCTCTCTAGCCTTTTTGGGGCTTCTTTGCCTCTATGTGGGTGCTTTCGTTGCTTGGGGTTGAGGTTGTTCATCTGCCTCTAGTGGAGTTGTTTGTGGATAGTTTTTGGCATGTTTCAGACCCTAACTGGCATGTAGGGTTGGAGGTTGTTCTTCATTGTCTTGTTGGCTCTCTACTCTCTCTGTTTGGAGGCTTTCCTTGCCTTGTTCTTCTTTTGAGACCCATTGTCTCTTTTTTGGTGCTGGTTGTTTTTCTGGGTAGGGAGGCTGCTTCTCTATGGTTCATGCTTTGTTTTAGTGATGGTTTTCTTTTTGCTCCTGGTGGGGAGTGTTTCTCTTGGTGCTGGGTTTTTTATATGGCTGGCTGCCAATCAATTTTGATGAGCTCTATGCTCTCCCCCTTTTGGGTCTTAAAGTTCATTTTCAAGGATGGGGGTGTGTTGTTGGCTGAGGAATGCTCTGGTTTTTCTTCTTTGCTCTAGTTTACTTTTTTGCCAAAGGATGCTATGGTGGTCTTTACTATGGGTGTAGCTGCTTCCCTTCAATTTTTTTTAGCTATGGTCTTCTTTGGAGGTGGAGCCCTCTTCTATTAAGGTGGAGAGGTGTGTTGTCAATCATGTGGAAAGTTCTATTTTATGTGGTTTTGGGTCTCATTTCATCCTCTCCTATAGAGGAGAACCCCTTCCTATTGAGGTGGAGGTTGGGTTGGTGTTGTGGGTTGACTGGTGTTGTGTGTTTTCTAAGACTCTTCAGTGTTTTACTATGATTCCTAACTTTCATATTAAGGTGGGGAGCTTGGTTTTGTTGGATGGTGCTGACAAGTGTTGTGCTACTGTCTGGCTGGTTCAGGTCAATGGTTACCTGGCTATCTCTGGTTGTTCGCTACTGGTTGACCTGTTGTTAAGTGTTGTGTTTCAGTCTAGTTGATTCATGCTAATGGTTGCCTGGTTGTCTCAGATTGTTCTTGGGTCCAAGTTCCTTCGTAATTCTTGGTTGTTTTGGGCTTAAGGTTCTCGTTAAAACTTTTCTTTTTGGTGTAGATTTGAGATTTCAAGCTAATATTTTATAATCTACTTTCGGTTCGTTGTTGGTTGTCTTTGTTTTATTCTATTGCAACTTGGTCTCTTTGTGTGGGTTCGGGTCCTTGTTAAAACCTACTTGTTAATGGTTTCAGGTCCATGATTCAAAACTTGTTTTTCCCCCTTAATCAAAATATCCATAATAAAAAAAATGATATGATGAGCATAATTCTATTGTAATAAATGGTAGATATGATGCATCAAATCATTAAAATGATTTCCTATAAGATAAATTAATTAGCATTGAACGTAACATCCATAATTATATATATGATATGAGAAACACAATTCTAGTGTAAAAAATGATAGATATCATACATTATATCATCAAAAATATTTATTTTTTATATTCAAAACATGTATTAATTACACTAGTTACTAGCTTTTAAATATTCTATTTAGAATAAAAATATTTCATTTAAATTAGATTGAATATTTATAAGAAAAGAAAATGCTCACCTCATTCTCATTGTTTGATATCACTTGCATCATAAGTTGGTTCTGGCATAAAATATATTAGATATATTAGTTAATTTCATTGTTACAACTAATTCAAAATACACAATATTTTTTTATTGCAATTTCCTTTTTCTCTTACCTTTCTATCTCTTACTTTCTTAAGGGATTCCTCAATTCTTCTTTCATATAATTCTAATTCTCCTTGAGATAGCAAAGCCAAATCTTCTCCCATCATATTCCTATAAAATAAATCATCATAAAATTATTAATAGAAATATAATTATAAAAAAATTATTCAAAAAATTATTTTAATATTTTATATCATATTATTTATTTATTTATTTATTTATTTGATTTGTTTACATCAATATTTTAATATAAAACTCTAAAATTAAAATACATAATTAAAAAAATATTTTAAATCAAATAAAAAAACATTTAAAAAAAAAAAAAACATTTTAAAAATAAATACATAAATGAAAGAACTTACTTTTTTTCTTTTTCCAATTTCCTTAGCTTTTCTCTCATGCAATATATTCCTTCCTATAAAATCATAAAATTGAAATAAATAAATTATATATTTTTATTTAAAATCAATAATTATAATATTTTAAGGAAAGAAATTAATAAACATTCATAAAATATATAAGCTTGAAAATTATTTTCTACATTTAAGAAGTTTAAATTTCTCATTGAAAATAAGATATTAAGATGGATGTTGGTGCATTTCATAGATACTTTGGTCAAAGGTCATAAAATTTAATTAAGGGTATCTTATTAAATATGATATATCTAAAGAGATGGGATTTATATTATAGTTTTGGTAAGGGATATGATTGTTTTATTAAATCTAAATCTAAGATTGTATTGAATTAGTTTTGTTAGTTTATTTAAATGTATTAAATAATTTTATATTTAGAATCTAGTGTCGTACTAAAGATTAATTGAGATTTAGTGGAAGAGTATTCTCAAAGGTTGAAATTGTTAAACTTAATCTAGATCAATTTTATCTATAAGATTAGCTAGAATAAGAAAGTAGGAAGATAAACATTGATTGTCTTGATCATCTTGAGTTGTGTGACACAATCTCAAAAGGCTGAGTAGTCTAGTGAGTTAATCCTTTTAACTATAATGGGTGAGGATTCACTTGAATTTTACTCTAGTCTAACTTAAGTTGGCTATGGCTTCCATGAACAAAAAAAATCATCATGGTGAAAGAATTAGTATATTAGGCTAGAACATTAGATTAAATTAAATTATTATGTATCTTTAAGATATAAATATTAACTCGACACAAAAATCGTGTAACATAAATTCAAGCACATAAATCTTTATTGGCAAGTGTCAATATTATATAAATGTGACATGTGTAGCATAATGTGACATCATCAAATATAATCAAGTTGGTGTGATAGAATGCAACACTCTACTTAAGAAAAGCCTATGAGAGTGAGACACTCTACCTATTGAAGGCCTAATGGAGTGATTAATTTTATCTAGTAAATATATGATGGAGTGAGACACTCTATTTATCAAATGCATGGTTGAGTTAGACACTTTATATATTGGATGCATGCAAGAGTGGGGTACTCTATCTAATGAACATATGCAAGAGTGAGATGTATTATGTATAATGACATTCACAATGTTCATTAATTACATATATTTTGGTTAGGTATGTGCTTTGATCTACTACTTGAGGCCCATAACGAAATTAGGTTTGATTTCTAGGTCATTGTAGTAGAAAAAAAGAGTGGATGTAAACCTACTAGGCAAGATGGTGAGGAATTCAAAGGTTCTAGACATACACCATTAACATATGATATTAGGATTAGTGCAAGATAATAATGTCAAAAAATGACTAAAAAGTAAAAAATTCACCTAATGTCATAGTTAGTTGTACTTGGTTAAATATTTTATTTCTAGTTTTTAAATATGTGATTTATTCTAATACCTAGATAATAAAAGTTGGTTTAGTAAAAAATGTACAAATGTGAACTTTTTCAACTCTGATGGAGCAAAAAAATATGCATTTATATAAGACCTAAAAACTATTAAATGAATGTGGATAAGTAAAATTCATGTTTAGGCTTGGAATGGATGTTTTTAATAGTTTTTTATCATTTTTTATTTAAGTTATTTAAGATGATTAATGTATAAATCTCAAACCCCTTTTATATAGTAACTTTAATTTGAAATAAATAATTATAACATGATTTTTTTGTAAATAGTGTGAAAGCATGATGTCTAGCTAGCACTCATATAAAAATAAATAAAATAAAATTGAATAAAATAAATAAATTATTAAAATAAAAATCATATTGTTTCAAGTTTATAAGCTTTTTCTTTAAAATTAAAAATTAAGGTTTAAAGTTTGAAAGTATATATATTTGGAAACTAGACATTCTCATCTCTAATAACTTTTAATTTGATCAAAAAACACATTGAATATAAAGTCAATAGTTATATTGCAAAAGTCATATTTAGTAATGGACTACACCATGGCATTCAACTTGTTGGTCCAAGCCTTTGATTTGAATTTTCAAGACTAAACCCAAAATAAAATTAGGAGTTTTTTAAATTTGAATGCAATGGATATGTTATTAAAAATGATATTTTTTCATACTTGAAAAATATATATCCTTCAAATGAATATGCATTTCAATATAAATAATTTCAAAAGGATCTAAAATTATTTTCTTTTTACACAAAATAGTTATTCATTTATTCAAAAATAGATATTTATTTTATAGATATTTAATGCTCATTTAGAATTTAAAATTGATTGTCCAAAATAAAATGGATACTCATTTTTTCAAAATTAGATATATATTTCTATGAAGTTTTTTACCCCTACCATCTATCTTTTAATTATGGACTTTATGGCAATATTACAACTCTCTTATACATGACGGAAATTGAGATTATAATACATATTTTAGATGATTTTATTGTAATACATGTGTATTTTTATAGAATACTGGAGTATTGGCTAAGTTATTTCTAAGAAATTTTATGCATTATATTGTAGAATGGTTCTATTTATTGGGCCTCACACATCTATCAATATGAACTAAATTATGAACTAAATTATGGGCCTTGGAGTTTCCATTGCTAGGGACACAATTAGCACATTAATGATTATTCCATAAGATTCCCATCCTTATGTTCTTTAAAATCTTCCTCCCTTACATGGTCATGAATTGTAAAATAAATTTATTAAGGGCTATATAAGTCAATTACAAATAGAATATATCTTAGCAATTTTACATCCTTTATAGTCTACTTCTCACCCCCACGTCACCACCTACATTTTTTGATGCCAAAATTTCACAAAAATCATCACTATGGACCATTATATATTTTAGGAAAAATATTTATGATCTTTCTATTGATGGCATTCATAAAGACATACAAACTAATCTAGTATATACACTAAATATTTGTGTTCAATAACCAAGTATCAAGACAATCTTATGTGCATTTAGGAGTTCCTTTAAAAATGACAAATGGAATATTGATCAACACTTTGGGATGTAATATTTTACTACTTAATGTTGGACCTAAGGAAGTATAAATTTTATGCCATGTTATTCTCACTTCAGATAAACTTTTTATATTACTTGGTAGAGAATGGCTAGGACATTTAAAATTGATCCCTTCTATTGTACATCAATATATAAAATTCATTCATTAAGAAATAATTATTAATATTCTATGAGACTCATGTACCAAATGAGGAGTTCAACCATTTCACTCAAGATACCTACATTCAAATTCCTAAAGAACCTCATACAAAAGTAAGAAATATATTTATGATATATATGAATGGAGATTAAAATATTAATTTTTTCACCTAAGAAGTTAAAACAAACAAAGAACAAAGAGATACACAAATAATAAATCATCCATGAACAAATAAAAGAAACAATAATAAAATAAAAAGTAATACAAAAGCTAGAGTTTCATGCCCAAAAGATAACTTGGGTATTGAACCAAGATTCAAGAATGTTAGGTGCATCAAATAAAAAACATAACCTAACAACCACAACTAAATAAATAAGAAATTTGTTCAAGAAAAATATATGTAATGTGACACTAGTTAACCATGTGTTTATACCACATACAAAGTGCTGGTGTGAACATGGTATATTACCTAACTAGTTTCCTATTGGGTCCTATTATGCACATACATACTTAAGATTACTTAGTCTATTTACTTTTTATTTCTTATATTATTGTATTAAGATATTTTTCATGATCATACTATATCTTATGGTTTCAACCTTTTATTTATAACAAGGGTTTCATCATTGTATAATGTACCAATTTTCTTTTTTTATCTTATGAATTCTCTAGTTTCATAGAATTTTCATTGCTTTTCTCTTATTTGGAAGGTTTTCTTGGTTGTAGATGATCCTTGGGATATTATAGGGTTTATCAACAACTCTTATGATATTAGAGCTCTAAATCTATACTTCCCTTCCCTCTTTTTGGAGATTTTTGGCCAAGATATTTTATACAATACATCCTAGTGAAAAATAAACCTCATGATTACACTTAGAAGGCCAAAAATATTATAAATCCATGTAAATAACAATATGGTTTGGAGCCAAAATAATTTGGATCCTTTTTTAGTGTTTGAATTTGTTTTACCAAAAGAATCCATGCAACCTTATAGATCCATATAATTTTGTATGGTCATATAGACCCTACCATCATTGTACCAATATGAGCTATCACTATGAAGTCCAAACCAAGGAACATTGTGTTGTACCTCCTCCTACATCACACCTACACTTTTATGGTTAATTTTTGAAAAAAATTATGACTGTGGAGTGCTCGAGGGCTGGCATGTAATGCAAACCATGTTGCTGGTGGGCTGCGCACAGAATGCTGCGTTTTTAATTCCTAAAAGAGAAATTTTATAAAAAATATCATAGCTTGGGCATGTACAATGTAATATTTTTGCAAACAAATGGGAATTGGAATGTTGGTTCTAAGAACTATACAAGGACCTATTTCGTTTTTCCTTAAGTACGTTTTATTTTAGTTTAAATTCACCTTTTTCTATTGTCACTTGTACTTTGAATATTTTATAAATATGGGACCATTTTTTATGTTGTGAATGCTCCAATTTCACATGTTTTGATCTCTAATCTATATATGAGAAGTCTATCATTATAAAATCATGGTTTTTTAATTCATTATTTAATAATCACCTTGAACAAAG